>QOCX01001276.1:14659-37761 GCA_005959815.1 Sarcophaga bullata | reverse complement strand
TATTCAAATTATAATTATAATGTATAAAATAAATTAAAAAATTATACGTAGTACTGAAATAAATTAATAATAATTATAATATGAACACAATAACATACATAAGTAGAGTGAGAAACTAGGTTGTAATCCTGACTTACATGTTGTAATGGTTAGTTATGTATGTATACTTCAGGTTTTCAGTATGTATACTTCAGTTTGCATGTATATTTCAGTTGTCATTGTATGCACTTCGATATCTGTATCAACATATGTGTCTTTGAGTGTTTGTATAGGGTGGGCCATATAAAAGTTTAAATTTAAAACTGTAATAAAACAAAAACGGTTTGAAAAATTCCCAGAATTTATTTTTGTGTTATGAAGTACATTTGTTCCGGTTAGAAATGGAATATCACTTCATGCATATGGCTGTCGCCGCTGGCCTTACAGTATCTCATTCGATTGGACCGATTTTCATGCACTTCCTCGAGTGTATGGAGTCGTATCTCGGCAATGGCTTCACGAATGTTGGCTTTCAAATGCTCAATTGTGTCTGGTTTGTCGGCCTAACACTTTTCTTTTACAACGGATCACAGAAAATAGTCCAATGGTAGCAAAACGCAACTTCTTGGCGGCCATTTGTTATCACCATTACTTATTAAACGGCCATCAATGCAACGTTTGACGCCATATATCGTTTGTGTTATGAGATGTGTGTGCAAGTTGCATCATCATGTTGAAACCAAACATCGTGCATATCAATACCATGAAAAGCGGGTACAAAAAATGTTTATAATACGCTTGCGTTTGCGAACCGAAATGTGACTGGTGTGACCGACACCGACGTTTATGCAATTGTTTCGATTTTATTGGAATAAAATCCTCAAGAAAGTTTTCAAGTTTTAAATAATCGGTCACTACAACCCATTAATCAGGATTATGTACTAGCTTCTCATACCATTTATGTGGTGTGTGTTAAATTTATACCTGAGCAGCGATAGGTGTCTCCACTGATCGTAATTGTTGTGCCGTCCTCATTTTCAAAGCAATATTGGTCAATGATGCCTCCGCTCCACAAGTAGCACCAAACAGTCACTCGTAGTGGGTGCAATGGCTTCTGTAAGACCATTAGTCTAGGTCTTCTGAGTCCCAAATGTGGCAACTTTGTTTATTAAAAAATGAGTTTCATGCGAAAAAATATTTTTTTTTTTTAAATCGACATCGTCATGCTGTTGTTCATGGACTCAATAAATCCCAACGTTGCTCAAGCGTAAATCGATTCATTACGTTCAGTGGAGATAATATATTGAATTTTGTGACAGAATAGAATGGCATAGGTATTGCCAGATTCGAAATAACCAATTGTTCAATAAATTAAGTAGAATAGATTGACGGCTCAACCGATATATGAAACACTAAGGCCGTCTCCATAACTACATGATCATAATACCATAAAAAAGTGTGTTAAAAATTTCGAAGTTAAATTTTAAGGGGATGGCATGGATGAGGGCAAACAAGGTAAAGTTTTTGATTGGATCAACATGGCGACCACCGGAAGAATCGTTGTTTTGCTGTATTAAAGCTGGCATGCTTCTTCATCATGACCCCTACTAGATGTCATACTAGCACCCGCTAGATGTAAACTAATGCGTGTAGCGCAGTTCAATCCCTTGTGCGTAGGGCTTGGAAGACACCACATTAAAACATTATCCAATGAATGTTAGATCACTAACCTCTAATAAGATTCCCTCCATAGTTGATGACCATGCCAAACGTTTAAATGACTATGATTTAAAAAATAAATTTTTCATAAAAAATAAATTAAAAAAGTTCTTTAATATTTGAATTTGTTTCTCTTAATTAATATCGCTTGTTACGCCTTTAAGTAAGGCAGTCGCCAAAATTTAAATGTTTTCGTTGACTTTTAAATTAAAGTCTCGACTATGATTTTATTTTTCTCTCTCCAAAACCATATTAAACCCATCAATCTTCTCTATACAGTCAGTTTATGTTGCCCTACAGTACAGGGAGTATATGCCTCATCAAACAGCCCCTTTATTTATACTTTACAGAGCATGGCTGGTGCGCCTATATTTGTTTGTAGATTCTGTACTATATACATACATATGTATGTATGTAGATTGACAAACATGATGTATACAATAACACATGGAGTACAACAGGAATTTTATGATTCTATTTTATTTTGATTAAATTTTCGTTTATGGAACATAGGCACAGTTTAGCAATTGTTGTATGTTTTTTTTTTGCTTTCTCTAGTAATTGTTATTGTTGTTACACGTCAATCATTCATTTTTATTTGATTCATGTTATTTGATTGATACTTGTACGATTACTACAACGACTACAACAATAATTGCCTCTGAATAGACAATTAATGTTTGAAGGAAGTTGCGTAGGAAGAGCAAAAACGTTTTAAAAGTTTGATTTAGACGCGATATAAGATGATTTTTATAAAGATTTGAGCATCATTTGAAGATAATTTTAAGATTTCATTGAAAAGATTTGAAACGATTTTTGGATAAGAATGGAAGCGGGGAAATTTTTAATTCCCTTTTTACTACCCTAACCTGTTTTCGCATTTAAAATTGTTCATAGTTTTAGATTTTTAGGAATTTTTCCAACACAAACATAGTTTCCTTCCATATTCTGCGGAGGCTTCAAACCAAAGTCCATAAAGGTTTGAAATGTAAAACCAAATGTTCTTCAAATTTTATGAAATATAAGGACCAGAGCAGAGCGAAACTATTTTACATTCCGGCCACCATCCCAGCAATCGCCTTTTATTTTGAATCGAAAAGATTATGCAACCGCCTGGGCAATAAAAATTAGGTTTGATAGTGGAAATAGACTTACATAGCTGGGAGTGCTTGTGAAAAGGGCAAGTACCAAGTATCTGAAATAGGAAGGGACTTTTGAAAGGAAGTAAGAGGGAAGTTAAAGACACATGCAGACAAGTCCTTGAGAGTATTCGAGAATAAGGTCCTACGTAACATCTTCAGTCCAGTGCAAGTTGATGATGATTTCCGCATTCAATACAACAACAATAAGCTGTATGAGCTCCTCAACGATGTAGACGTTGTGCAGCATATTAAAATCCAGTGATTGCACTGGCTCAGCCCTGTCATTCGAATGGATATGTATTCTCCGTTGAGACGGCTTTTTGATGCGGTGATTTGCGGAACTCGGCGAAGTAGATGACCTTGTTTGTGTTGGAAAAACCAAGTCTAGGAAATCCTGCCATTGATTGGTGTAACCAACTGGCGCGCAAGGAGCGAAGGTGCTTGGAAGCATATGCTGCACTGGCCGAAATATGATAATCAGATTGTGAATGGCCAAGTAAATAACGACTCTAAGCATACCGATAAACTTCCAATAAAAAATTTAAAATCTTAGGACAATCGCTAGAAAGGTCTTTATCGGCCTTTCCTGACCGATAATTTCGACTCTATCGAACATCTCTGGAAAGTTCTATGAAGTTCTCAAGATGTTGCCTGCATGGCTTGAAACTTGGAAGATTTCTGTGGAAACCCCTTGTGTTTACAATGTAGAATGAAATTCAAAAGAAAGTATGCTGCACCATATAGGAACTGTAGGTATTGCGATAGGGGGCAGTACCATGTAAATGGTTGCAACAAACATGTTGAATTGCAGTTTTTAATAAAAGTTCAATTAAGAACGGAAATAAATATCAAAACGATTTGAATTATAATTGTGTTGTGCTGCCTATCTATGTTTGATAACACTGGGTTAAGCATTGTGGCAGTTATTGGAGTAATTTTTAATATTATTTTTAGACCTACCTATCCCTCAAGTTCAAGTGGAAAAACTCTTCTTTTGTTGTTAATTTTAAAATATTTTTTTTAACTTCCGGGGGAGGGGAAATGCATTTTTCTTAAAGAGGAAATGTTATTCAAAATAATATGATAAACAGAATGCATTCAACTCTCTAAAGTATCTAAACATTGTAGAAATTATTATTTTCTTGGAATTGAAAAGCACAAAAACAAAGAAGAAAACATTCTTAAAGTGCTTCTTCAAATTTTTTTCAATTCTTTTTTCCCCCATTCCTTAGGAAAATTTAAACGAAAAGACTTCTTATCTTAAAGGTTGTACCATGATAACGGAGGAAAACTATTATTTATATGAGGAGTTTGCCGGGAAAATATGTTCTTTTGGCTTCACTTTGAATTCTTTACTGAAACAATAGAAATTTAGCAGAGATAAGTACCAGCATCTTCAATATTGTCTACTAGGTACGGTTATGTGTTGTCTTTTATGTGCGCTCAACTCTGTGTTGTATGACTGTGTGTTGTCATTATTATTACAAATAAATGTCTACATACGTTTATACATACTGTACATACAAGTACTATTCATCCGGTAAAGTTCTAATTTCTTACAAGATTGTTTTCAAATGAATACACACAATCACATGCACACTTTGACTGTATATTCTGCACAAAACAAGTAAAATTCTTGTATAAAAAGGAGTATAGAGCAAGAGAGAGAGAGAGAGTTAGAGAAAGGAAAAGAGAAGAGATTCATGCATGCAAAATGTAAACATAATATGCCACTTATCATACGCACTTGCTTCCTTCGGTATGTTCAACTCCTTTTCCGCTAAATAATGTCTTTTGCCATGTTACTGTGCATTTTAGCCTTTTGTCATCATTTTGCTGTTGTACAGGTAGATAGCAGTTGATGTATTCATAATTATATACATAAGACTCTTGGTAAATTTATATATGTAAACTTTAACTAATACTTACGAAGTTTCATTATAATACGCTTGCGTTTGGGAACTGAAAAGTGACTGGTGTGACCGACACCGACGGTTTTGTAATCGAAACAGAATACACGATGCAAGAATTGTTTCGATTTTATTAGAATAATATCGCCAAGAAGGCTTTCAAGTTTCAAATAATCGATCACTACAGCCTATTAGACGGGATAACGTACTAGTTTCTCATACCACTTATGTGGTGTGTGTTAATTTTATACACGAGTGGCGGGACCTACAGTTTAAAGTCGACTCTGAACGACAGATTTTTGAGAAACTTTTCATGGCAATTTTATTTACCCTCAGAGTTTTTGGTGGAAAGTGATAAGAGAAGCTAAGAATTCTTCACTGCAAGTCATTTTTTCTTTTAGATCGACCTACCTAGAGCATCCGATTTCAGACCTTACACTCTTGTTCCATCACTCTTGTGTGAATTTTCGCTTGATAAGTTTCCCGTGACGAATATTTTCTTGAGTCTATCAATATAAGTGTTGTTACAACACCTCTCGCCTTTGTTTTCAAACAGCCTTTGTGATCGTGTTACCGTATTGACACACTTCTTGTTAATGTCAACACACAGTCTGAGCGATCTGGAATCTGGTTTGTCTAACGTTCGTTTTCCTTTTAAATTACTGACACTAATGAGGTTTAAGGAATAAAAATGATAATTTAAGGCATAAAACATGTAAAAAGAATTTGAACTTTCCAGAATTTTTTTTGTCATCAAATTTTGAATCAAATTTCTGCTTTGCGGGTGAAACAGTTTATGCACTTTTCACTGCAATTAGTTTTAAGGTTTATCGGGAAAGAAATTGTAAAAAAAAAATAACTTTTATCGTGCAAATACAATTATAACGCATTGGTCTGGAATACTAACCAGGATGATGGAATCTAGATCAGAAATATCGTGATTGATTTCAAAATTCTTTAACACACACTTGGTTAGGTTAGGTTAGGTTAGGCCAGGTAAATTGGCAAACTCTCCTTAAAGAAAGAGGTTCCACATAGATTAGCATTTAGGCCCATTGTGATACCACAATCTGTTCTAAGCGGTAACCAAACATTCGCTAAGGGAAACCATCCCCAGATCAAAATCTAGAATTTCAGAAAATGAGAGCTCAGAAACCTCCGCCTCTTTAAGGCAAAAGTAGTCCACTGATACGTAAGGTAAAGAACAGTCTCTTCCTTCTCCAGCAGAAGTCATTCATCGGAATGCCAAGTCTTTCGGCAAGCCTATCAAAAGGACAGTGGCCAGTGAGAATCACTTTTATGTGGTTGATGGCCATGCAATTTAAGCAAAGAGGTGAGTCGGTTGTCTTCCTGGCCATACGATGCCATCAGAGTCTAGCAATATTGTACATATCCTTTTGCGGCCAATGAGATTGAGCTTCCTTATAGTAAGTGTAGATGATATTGAAGTTAACTGAAGCAAACGGAATAGATATGCCCTGTAACATGAGAGAGGAGATATTGAGCTCTGTACTGGCACTAGTTATTTGATTACCAAATCAAATTTCCAACAATATTCCTATGTCCTGGAACCCATATAAGAGTTACATTTGAATGATTCGAAATATATCTGAGAATTTACATCCGTAATCTAGTAGGTAATGTGTTGGCTTATTAGGTCAGACATCTCTAACTAAATGAAAATTTGAAAGAATATTTCTTCTGCCTCTCGGCAGATTCTTGGCAAAAATTCTGCCATGAAAAATTTTCTCAAAAATCTGTCATTCGGAGTCGCCTTTAAAATGTAGATCACGCCATGCATGTACAAAAATTAACACACACAACATAAGTGGTGTGAGAAAATTCTGAGAGTAAATAAAATTGCCATGAAAAGTTTCTCAAAGATCTGTCGTACGCAGTCGAATTTAAACTGTAGGTCCCACCACTCATGCATAAATATTAACGCACACAACATAAGTGGTGTGAGAAACTAGGTCATAATACTGACTAAAAGGTTGTAATGACCAATTATGTATGTATGTAGGTACGTCGGTGGTATCATGAAGATTCAAAGTCAGAGCAATGGAGCGAATACTACAATTCTGCTAGCCTATCAAAGATAAGTGTGGCTTGGCATTGTAATTATGGATATGTAACAAGCCTAGTAATTTTTCTTGTATTGCCTGCCTTAAGCTGTTGGTTATTGAATATTAAGAAATGGAGCCCAATCGTTTGACCCCATATGTAGAAGCCCATAAATTGATGAAATAACCCTTCTGTACCATACTTTATAACATTCCACTCCAGCGGTTTCTCAATTGTCACTTTGCGTAGCTTTACTTTAGTTTTGTTAACTTTATCGTCAGGGAATGTTTCGATTTATTACGATTAAGTATGGATAACGAATGGAAATTGTTCCAAATAATATTTTTTTATCTTATTATGAATGATAGTTCCTGAATTAAACTCCTTTTTTTAATTGAAATTAAAGTATTTATTTTTTTAGAATTAAAATTTTCTAAGCCGCAAAGCAAATGCTTGCTCAATCTAACTCTAGCTTAACCACCAGCATGCTTTGGTTGTATAATCCATTCAAGTAACTTTAAAAATAATTTCATTAATTATTTAACTTCGCCCCCTCCCCCCTTCCCATTCGATTCGTCAAACAATTTCCGCCTAATAAAAAAAAAATTGTGGAATATCAAATACTTTCGTTATTTGCACCTGATCCTTAATGAAAGCTTATAAAACAAACGTTCAAAGTTCAGGGAAACGTGATAAAATAAAAGAAAAACACCAACAGCCGTCGAATGTAAACCAAGAATAACTTACTAGCAGATTCTATGTAGAGGCGTGTGTTGAGAAAGAAAAATTTAATTTCATTTTATACTTTAGAAATTGCAAGACTTTCAACCACACGTGACGTATGTCTATAAACATATGTTTGTTACAGCTCGTTTCGTTTTCCGATATAAAAATATTAATTTCATTTAATAGGCAGAGAGATAGAGAGAGAAGAGAGAGGGATAGAGAGTGAGCTAGGATTATAAATAAACTTTCTGTGAAATTAACTTCTATTTGCCCTAAAGACAGACACCAGTGAAATAACAAGGCATTCCCCTGTCCTTAATTTATACATGAACCTCAAGTATTTTAACCCAAACACACACCAAAGTCAACTGCTCAGTCTTAAAGATTCTTTTAAATTCCTTTTAATGCCACAGCGGTAGGTTTTAAGATGATATTCTTTTCCACTACCATTCTTTCATTCTTTCAATAATAAACGCAGACACCAAAAATAAATTTTCTAAAGGCAAATACAACACAACACAAACAACAGAACTGAAGGCAGAACAGAATAGAACAGAACCAGAACAGAAAATAAAGTTAATTTGATAGAAAGTGTATGGAAGACACACCATTTATAATTATTTAATCCAAATTAGTTTACAGAAGAAAATAATTAATCCAACATAAATATAATTAACACAAACACATACGTACGCTTGCATACTCTCAAATGAGTTTCCTATCATATACACCACATATTAAATTCTTTACAAAAAATTTTTTTTTTTTTTGGGCAATAAATGAAAGGAAAAGTTATGAAAGTATCTCTCTTCTTACACTGTACAGACTAAAAATAACAGATTCTTTAGTTGATAAATTGGTTAAGTTGAACGGAATGGTGTATGGTTTGGGCTGTGTGGCTGTTTGAAAGTTGTTAGTTTTTGAAAATGTCGTTGTTGTGATTCTAGAGACAGAAGTGTAAGCATCAGGTGTGATAGACCTTGTGATCTCATTAAGGCAGCAAAAATTAAATCCCACATGAAATATGAGGCTATTCCAGTGATTAAAAGCCGGTAATATTTGATGGTGACGTTATAGTCGCTTAAACTAGATTCGGGGGATTTTTTTTTTGAGGATTACATCATTGCTTTATGGGCTGATATTTAAAATGATAGAATGATAGAATATGGATTTATTGGATTGGTTTTTAGGTTTCTTTGATTGTTTGTTTCTCCGTTTTAAAGTTACAGCTGCTTGTAACTACCAGTGTATGGTTTAGGCTTCAAACTGAATTACTGCTGAAAAAGTCTTGATATCTCCCATACAATGACGTTTTCATTCCCTACAAGGAATGTTTTTCATAAGTTTTTTTTTATATGTTTTCCATCATTTTCCATCGAAGCCGCCGTGGTCTAGTAGGTAGTGTATTGGCTTATTAGACGAAAGGCCAGGGTTCGAATCTCCGGTCAGACATCAAAAACGAAATATGAAAAAATATTTCTTAGGCGACTTCCTCTCAGCAGATTTCTGGCAAAAACTCTGAGAATAAATAAAATTGCCATGAAAAGTTTCTCAAAAATCTGTCGTTCGGAGTCGACTTTAAACTGTAGGTCCCGCCACTCATGTATAAAATTAACACACACAACATAAGTGGTGATGAGAAGCTAGGCCGTAATCCTGACTTAAGGGTTGTAATGGCCAATTATGTATGTATGTTTCCATCATAGAAAAGATAGGCATACGTCGCCAACTGCTGTACAAATTCGTGCAGTTTACGGAGACTAAGGCTAGGAAAACAGCGATGAAATTATAAGCTTGTTTTCGATGTGATAATTTAGATGTCATACATGCATCTCTCCCTCTCTCTCTTCCGCTATGATAGAGTCTTTATGAAAAAATCGTTAAAATCATGGCAAAAAAAAAATGAGAAAGATGTGCACACAAGCAACGTGGACTTTACTGAGAGACTAGGCACTCATTATGATTTGAAGACAACTAAATACAAAATGAAGTTTGATGTCTGTAGAATTATTCATTCATGTTCATTCATGACCAGAAAACAATTTTTTGAAACAAATTTCCATTCTTCATTCACTACTAAAACGAAATGAAATCGAACCGTTTCTGAAGCAAAGTGAAAAAAGTGAAGTGTAACTTCACAAAGCGAGAACTGACACCAAGGCATGTCATGTTATGTTATGTGTTATACAATGTAATCAAATGATTGATTCTGTTCTTTACTATCAATAATAAAACAAGGATTAAAACAAGAAATTCATATTAAATCTCTAAAACTGAATTAACTGAAAGGCATTATGTTCCATAATTACAACATCAGGCCACACTGGTCTTTGATGGCTTAGCGGAAACGGAGAGAACTTGGCTGCAATATTTTATGTATTCACCAGAGGTCAGCAATGAGTTATCCACAAAGATGAGTAGATTTGAATCATACTCATAATTTCTGATACTTATAATACTCATGCTTATAACGCATTCATACTCATAGTACTCATCATACCGATTCTTAACATTACGTATGATGCTTTTGATTTTTACTCTCCATGACTCAACATATACAAGAATCACCAAATAAGTATGAATCGCCTACGAACACTACAATACTCACTAGTAGGTTGTATGTTTGCTCTGTTTGCTGCTCTGTCTCTTTTGCTTGTGTGTCTTTTTTCTTTTGTTGCAAATACAAAATTTTGTAAATTTTGATAAATGATTTGAATCACTCGAATCACATCGAATCACTCGAATTATTTATGAGTATTATAAATATTTTTCTAAATTTATGAATCTGAATGTGCAGGTGTATAAATCCAACATATTTCGAATGTTATGAGTTCAATGTCAACGTTCTACGCATACTCATTGCAACTTGTGGTTATAAATCAACGTTGTATTGAGTACGAATGAATCAGAGTAGTTAAATTTCAATTCTGTTGACTCACTCATACACAAAATTTCATGAGTACTTATGAGTAGCGAAAAGGTGATTCATTTCTGATCTCTGGTTAGGATCATGCACACCACTTTGCACTCAGAAATCTGCTGAGAGGACGTCACTGAAGAAGTATTTTTTTCGTATTTCGTTTTGTTGCAGATGTCTAACCTCGAATTTAAACTATGGCCTCACGTTCAATTAGACAATATACACTGCCTGCTAGACTAGACCAGCTCAGACATCTGCAATAAAACGAAATACGAAAAAAATATTTCTTTGGTGATTTCCTCTCAGCAGATTTCTGTCAAACACTCTGAGAGTAAATAAAATTGCCATTGTAAAGTTTCACAAGAGTCTGTCATTCGGCTTTAAATTGCAGTTCCCCCCGCCACTTATGTACATAATTAACACACACAACATAAGCGGTCGTAATCCTAACAAAATGGTTGTAATGACCAATTATGTTTATAGATGCAATATGTATGTAATATGTTTAAGCGATTCATTGTTTTAATATTAATTGTTTAAAAAAAAACTCAAATAAACCCGAAAGCCAAACAATATAAAACTATTGAAGCCATGCTATTATATTTAATAGGGTTTTTCAGCAAACAATTGTTAGCAGCGTAAATTCTATTGGAAAAAATATTTTTTTTTTAATTAATTAATTTAATAAATATGTTTTGTCATGTTCAATATGTATTTAAATAAATTAGCCAAAAATAAATGTTTATTAATTATGAAATTTGTGTACTGAATTTTTATAAAAACAGTATCGCAAATTTTATTGAATTAAAAAAGAGCAAAAGTTAACAAAAAAAAAAAAAAAAAAAATGTAAAAGAAAAATTAAATTAAACGTCCTAATTATCAATAAATTTTATTAAAATATCATATTTTTTTTTAGTTTGGAATTTTTTATTTTTTAAACTTTTTTTTTTAAATTGTTGCGCTATTAGTTACAATTTATAATCACATTTCGATTTAGACATTCATAATCTGTTCATTAGAAACACAATAAAATCGCATTTATTTACCATTGTTGTTTACGGCTTAAATGTGAATTATGATACAAATTGTTCATTAAACAAATGATTTGAAATTAATTATGCATGTTTATCAATTAATTAATATTTTATGTTTCAATTGAATGTCATCGCAACCCAATAGGCATTTATTAAAGAAAAATTGAGTGAAATATGCGAAAAGAGAGAAAAAAATGTAACGTTAATGTCAGACAGATCCAGAATTGTTGGTTTTGGTATGCAAGCCTTGTACCTCTGTACATGTTAATTTTTAAAATAAGCGATAAGCCAGGGACATTTTAAAGCATTGGCCAGAATTACAGCCTTGCATTTTACATCACTATCGTACTATTCCCTCTGAAATAATACTCATAAAGATTGCTGCATATGAATCCGCTACAAAACATTTACCAACAGTAAAGCGCCCATTCAATAGAGGTAGAGACTGTGTACACCACATTATTCAATAATGCTTAGTATTCCTGAAGAAAATTGCATTATGAACCCAATTGCTGAGGTAGAGAGAGAGATCAAATAGATCGGGCATGATATATGTATTGTATGTGAAAAACAAAATTTGCATTAAACCNGGCATGATATACGTATTGTATGTGAAAAACAAAATTTGCATTAAACCTAAATAGATGCCATCTTAGAAATCTCTTAGCATATATAACACTGCTAGGAGTTGAAGCATAGCTTACACCGTGTGTTTATTTTACTTATTAACGATGAGACCCTCAGTTTATGTCAATTCTGTTTTACTCTCAGAGTTTATGCCAAAAGACTGCTTGAGAGGAACTCAATGAAAGAAATATTTTTTTCTCATATTTCGTTTTATTCGAGATGTCTGAGTTGATGTTTAAACATTGGAGTTATCGTTTTATAAGCCGATACACTATCTTTCCCAAATCATCTCAATCTTAACGTTTTTTTGATTTTTGTGTTTTTCTCCTATTTTCTGTTTTATGAACCGAGTTCTTCCATTTAATCTTGCGATTCATTGACTGTACCAGGTTGTAAAAATGTTTTTTGAATGTCTAAGTTGCATACGACTATGCTTTAGTTGATCCATCGGTGACTGACTGGAATTGGCATGCTTTTTGCATTATTTCGGTCGATATCTCATCAGTGATAGCTGTATTGTTGTCTTTTAAAGATTTCAAGCTCTATGCGGAATTACGCACCAAACTGTTCTCACAATCAAGACATGGTAGTGCTTACCACGTCTAATAAGACCATTTCTTCGATTTTGAACAAAAGAAAATCCTTTTAGGGAAGTAATATTCAAAAACTGTACCTTTTACGGTGCATTAGTTCTGCATTCTGACCGATGACTGACTTTATACCAAGTTGCACAAAGTATGTGATCATATATCTTCATCGCTGAAATTATTCCTACGATATGAACACAATTTCCCAAACAAGAGGTGTTGTGTGACATAATAATTCACGGGCGTTGTTCATTTGTTCGTCTATTAATGACGAAATGGCATTGCCAGATTACGCAAAACTTTCGCAGACGACAGAAGTGCACTCCATTGAATTGATCATTGATATTGCTGATAACCACTAAGATTGCAGATATTGACGGACAAATCGAAAAAACTGTTGCGTTTGATTCGACGAATAATAGGGTAGAACTCCATAAAGTTGAAAGGCGATACACCATAGGAATAGTAAACATTAAAAGACCTCAAAGCATTACAAAAGTATGTTACTGCGAAGCACAACTTAGCAACACAAAACCAGTGTCAAGATAATCAAATTTATTGATTGAAAAATGGCCATTTAAACGTCTAAAGTAAGTACGACACAGCGAATATTGAATAGAACGGCATTATGCCACAGCTTATGCCACATTGGATACTCTGTCCGAGTGATTTGAAGCCGTGATCACCTTATATGAAGATTATGAGATGTGCTATCTCAATTACATTTTATTTTATTTTAATTGACAGATAGAAAGCGCCTTACAAGACAAACCTTGTAGAGCAATATGAAGGGTAAAAAGGACTATAAGGATTAAATATTTCAATAACAGTGAAATGTATAGCAATTGTTGAACACCAATTATGATGAAATTTTAAATTTTTAACTAATTTCTGCAAAAAACGATGAATTTTAATGTAGGCTATCGTTTAGTCGTCCTTCATGGACTATAATTTACGTAAATACTTAATAATTAAAAATAATTCGTAATTAAATGCACAAAAAACATTATTTCACACCTCATTACGCAAAGTGCAATTGTAACAGTGAAACCCAAAAAAGTGGAATTGGAAATATAAAAACTTAAAACTAACCGTGATAGTAAGTAACAAGTGGAACAATAGAGTGGATACGCAAGCCACTTAAGCTAGTAGAAAATTACTACAAATAGAAGAAAACATTAGTACCCACTGTATCAGCATTTAGTAGTGTTTTGTTTTGTTTTTTGTTCACTTTTTTTTTACACAAAAAACAATGTAAATAACCGTGTTAATATGGCTGAGTATCTGAAAATCTAATTTTGTGGCATTTAAAATCTTGTAAAATAAATTTGCCACAGGAATATGAAAAATAATATTCGCATGGGCACTTGTTTAGATTAATTTGGTAAAAAAAAAAAAATTCACATTTAAATACGAATTTATGAAATACCATGCACATCACTATATAATCGCTACTAGCATGGTGTGATTTCCATTATAAATAAATTAATTTTAATATTGATTGAAGCTGCTGCGATTGAAATGGAAATATTTCAATAACTATTACACAGCAAAAGAGAGAGAGCAATAAAAAATCACAACATATACCATATATGTATCAATCATATAAAATGGTCTTTAATAAGCTTAAATTGAATAATTCATTATAAAATTCAATTACATTTCAACAGATTACAACACCAAAATACAGTAGCAAATAAGGTAGTCGAAAATGATTACGTAGTTATAAACAATAAAACACTTTTTACTTACATTTTACTTGTGGGATTTCCAAGCGAAAAACTAAATTAATTGCATTTTACAGGCTTATGCATACATACATACATACATCCATACATACATACATAGTTGGCCATTACAAGTCTTCAGTCAGGATTATAATCTAGTTTCTTACACCATTTATGTTGTGTGTGTTAATTTTATCCATAAGTGGTGGGAGATCTACAGTTTAAAGTCCATTCGGATAGACAGATTTTTGAGAAAGTTTACATGGCAACCTTATTTACTCTTAGAGTTTTCGCCAGAAATCTGCTGAGAGGAAGTGCCCGTTGAAATATTGTTTTTTATATTTGGTTTTGTTAGAGATGTCTGACCTTATCTAGTCTAGCAGGCAGTGAATATTGTCTAATTGAGCGTGAGGCCATAGTTCAAACTCGTGGTCAGATATCTGCAACAAAACGAAATACGAAAAAAATATTTCTTCAGTGACTTCCTGTCAGTAGATTTCTGACAGCAAAGTGGTGTGGAATAATCCTAACAAGAAGATCAGCAATGATTCGTAGCTACTCATAAGTACTCATGAAATTTTGTGTATGAGTGCGTCAATAGTATTGAAATTTAACTGCTCTGATTCATTAAGACTCATTACAACGTTGATTTCTAAGCACAAGTTGCAAAGAGTATGAGTACGACGTTAACATCGGACTCATAACATTCGAATATGTTGGATTCGTGCGCCTACTTATTCAAGATTCATAAAATTAGAAAAATATTTATAATACTCATAAATGATTCGAGTGATTCGGTGATTCGAATCGTTTATCAAAATTTTTAGTCTTAGTTATTGTTGCATTTACAACAAAAGAAAAAAAGGCAGCCCAAACAAAAAACACAGGCAGCAAATAGAGCAAACACACAACCTAATAGTGAGTATTGTAGTGTTCGTCCGCGAATCATATTTATTTGATGATTCTTGCATATGTTGAGTCATGGAGAGTAAAAATCAAAAACATCATGCGTATGTGTTAAGTATGAGTATGATGAGTACTTCAAACTTTGAATATGAGTAGTATGAGTATGAATGCGTCATAAGTATCAGAAATTATGAGTATGATTTAAATCTACTCATCTTTTTGGAATACTCATTGCTGATCTCTGATCCTGACTGAAGAGTTGTTATGTTAAATGTATGTATGTATGTGTTGTTACTCTCATATCATTATTACACAACTGTGGAACTAGAGTCTATGATAGAACCGGAATAATAGAAGTGAAACTATTGGTTCATTTTCGTTCTGATAATTTTAATGTTAAGGATGCCTTATGAGAAAAATTTAGATATACGGACACATTTTCAGTATGGATACGGATGGGAAACTATACATTCATTAGCATTACAGTTAACAACATTTTGAGTAAAGCTGAATCCACAAAGAAAAACTTTGAATACTTGAATGTTTACTAATTACCAGTAAAAGATTCAATGGAATGAAAATGATTTACGAATGATTATTGGTGATGAAGTGTGAATCACTTACAATAAGCTGAAGTTTCGTATATGATAGCAAAGCCAGGATTGATATTAAGGAAGACGTTTTATATTTGGTAGGTTTTGACGTAATCATCATGCGGGCACGTCCAAATTACTATTTGGTTTGATCTTTACAACACAGATTGCATATTTTCCGAGCCATATTTGATCCTTATTTGGTTTTATAAGACTCGTTGTAACCGAACTTTTTGAATATACTGTGTACGTATGTACATGTAAATGGAATTGCATGGAACATATGTAGGGTATGAATGCATTTACACTATTCCTGTGTGCCTGTGATAAGTGATTTAATTTTGTATTAAGTTTTTAAAGCTATGGCAACACTATTCATAATTGTAAGAAAATAAAAACCAAGAGATCTTAATGAAATTGTGTAAGAAAGCAATCTCTGCCAGAAATAATTTCATTTTATAAAGTGTTAACAACAAAACGAAAGGAATATAATAATAGTATACTTACATACATACATACGTACATGTACATACGAACAATAGAAAAACTAATAATAAAAAAGAAAAAGAAAAAACAAAGTAAAGTTTTACGAAAAGAAAAGAAATTCACAAATGTGGAGTGCATATTAAGACAAGTTGCAGTTGCTTGTGCTAAGTATGTACAATAACCGTTATTAAACAAAAGAACATTCACAGCAACAGCTACAACCACAGCCATAGCAATAGAACAAGGCATGTGGATATGCATGTAGTATGGTGTTTAAGCCAAAGCTTAAGAACAAAATCTAAAGGAAGACTGACTTAATAAAATTTAATTATCGTTTACAACAAAAACACTTTACATTACATTACATTACATTACATTAAGAATATTAAGATTACGAAACGTTGGAAGTAAAGCGTATGACATAGTATGTATGTATATAATCAGAGCTAGATTTTAAAATTTCATTAAAATAACGAACAAAAACCAAGTAACATAAAATGTTAACAAAAGAAGAAAGAAAGAAAAAAAAAACAAATACCAAGAATGTTATAAATTTGTTAATTGCCTATTGTTGTATGTGTTTAGCCATGTGTACATATGTGTATGTATTGTAAATCTATTGTATCTTTTCCTAAAGATATTGCAACTACATGTGTTAATATGTGTAAATACATATGCAACACTTAAAATAATATAATAAAACAGTTATATTTTCATACACACATACATATGTTGTTGTATTTATATGTTGTACAGTGTATCAGAATACAATATTGTATGGCATTGTAGTTGAGTATGTGTTAAGAAGGAGTTAAAAAGCATTTATTTTTACATGCGTATTAAGTTTCCTAAGAAAACTACATCAAGTACATCAAGGATAAGGAAGCTCTATTATATGCTTGCATTTACAAAGTGTTTAACATACATTTAAACATAAAAACATCTCCAAAATTCTTATATTATTTGAGGGGAGATAAAGTAATTTCTTACAAGGCAAGGTTTGAACATTATTTTTGTGTTTCCGAGGCAAAAAACTAATCGAAATTTTGATCGTTTTTTGCAAGTCTAGAGAGAATATAAGTCTATAAGACATTAAAGAGAGCTTTACAGAGATCGAAATAAAACAATAATTCGAAAATGTAATGTGAGTTGTTTAAGTATGTGAAGGATTTTCAAAGATTTGATTGATCTAGCATTGTAATAATCGAATACAAACCTTATTGTGTTAATTAATTGTGGTCTTTTTAAATGAATTAATTGATTGAGATCCTTCAGTCAGGATATAAAATTATTTATGAGTGGCGAAAGCTACACTTTAATGCCGACTCCGAACGATAGATTTTTGAGAAACTTTTCAAGGCAATCAAAGTCCTTGTTGCCTTCATATTCGATGGATAAACATTTTTTGCCCTCATCCAATAATTTTTTTTTAAATGTATGTAAACACACACATACACACAGTAATAAATACAATACAAAGCTATTATATTGCAATTGCAATTGAAAATTTTAATATTTTAATGAAAGAAATCTCAGTTTAATGTGTTTATTGCATATTTAAAGCATCAAAGAAAAGAAAAATGTTCCTTGGTATTACAAATTTATGGCTTTACGTTTGCAATTATAATTTAAGATTTTTAAAATCTAATTTAAATATTTTCGAATTTTGATTTTCCTTTTTTTGTTTTTGTTTTTTTCAGAGAAATTTTATTGTGTATAGAAAATAATTTACAATTATTACGATTTGTAAAATATATTTTTGCAGTTTATTATTTAAAAATATTATTCTTTTGCACATTAAATGCCAACATAGACGCCAAATAATTCTTGGAAATATTTACGCTTTTAATTTCAAAGTTTGTTTTTTTTTAAATAATTACAGGAAAGTTTCTGGTAATTCGAAGTCAAAATGAAAACTTTTTTACAATATTTATGTGTTCTAAAGATGCAAAAAAAAATAATTTCCATAAAATGGAAAATTTAATTTAAATTCTTGATTATTGAATTGCTTTCACTTTTTTTTAACAAGAAATTTAAAAGAAGAAATTTATAAAAATTATTTATTAATTTGAAAATATCGAATGGATAGAGAGATAATCATTGAAAGTAAGAAAACTAATGTAAAAAATTTAAAATAATCAAGTCAGATTCATTGAATCCTTATCCGTTTGGCTATGTCCTTCTCTCCTTGTTATTTGGTGAAAGTTTTTAGAGTTATTGTTTCATTACAATTGTCCTTGGAATACCAACAGTAGATGATTCCCAGTTAACCAAAACATAACTTAATTCCTTCACCAAAGTAAGAGGAAAAAATTTGGAACCTTTGACAGATAGACAACTTTACGGCTCTCCGAAGTAAGTCTTTGATAGAATGATTTTTTTCTAATCGACACAAGGTAAAATTATTGTTAGAAAGTAGAATGTTAAACAAAAGTTACAAAAACAAAATAACGAACTTGTTTACTTGATAATCAAAAAATAAAACAACAAGATCAGTATAACGAAAAAGGGATAAACAATTAAACCAATAAACAAAAACAACACTGCAGGGACAAATGTAAGCAAGCTACACAAACAACAAACAAATAAGCATGCATGAATGTAAGCAACATGTTTACAACCATGTCTAAAAGAAACATGTACATTACAACATGTTTACTATTCAATCAGAATTCTCGTTAAGGGCGAAAGGACCAGAAACCTTCACCTACGAAATGAACATTCAGTCAAGACTGTTTTACGTCTGCTTTTTAAAAATTACTAGGCAAAACATGCAAGTCGAGTAGAATTCAGTGTTGAACGACCGGCGTTTTGAAATTTTTAAGGGCCGTCCGTTTGTTTCAAGATTCTCCGTTTTACAGCATCTACAGCACAATTATGTTTGCTAATTGGTTATGTTTATCGCAAAAGGGCATTAAAAAACAAAGAATAAAACAACATAAAGCAATTGTTGTTGTTAGAATCAGTTGTTGAAAAACAGTTGGCACCAAAAAAAATTGAGTGAATAATAAAGGAATTTATTTAAAATTCAACACAATTTTTTTTTAAAATTTTTTTCTTTCGCATCTAACGAGCTTCATATTTCAAAATGTTTTTAAAAAGCTAAAAAAACATAAAAATATTTATAAATCTGGTCCTCTAGTAGGAGCAAATTATTTTCCGTAAAAATTGGAGCTAAGTTTTTCAGGCTTCTTTGGGATTCTAATTGTATACTCATCGGAACTCAATATTTGTTTTCGGATTAATTACTTTATAATCACGTGAAAACGATTTCTCCAAACCTTCCAAAATATGGACCAAAACATAAAGTAAAGATCCTCCAATAAGGTAGAGAATATGGATCATCTAGATGGGTTTCAATAAAAAACAAGGCAGTAAAAAATATAGGCAAAATAACGTAAATCCCGAAAAAACTGATTAATTTAGACAACATAGTTGAATGGTGCGAATTGATTCATCCAAATTTATTGGTGTTTTGGTAAAATTGCCAAAACTAATTTGGGACAGGAATATACCAACTTGAAAAAAAAAAATTTCGGAAGATATTTTAATTTGAAAAAAAACTTGTGTGAGATAAGTATTTCAATTTTAACAAAGCCATGGATTAGGAGGAGCACAAAACCAAACTATGCGCAATAGAAAAAATTCACGAAAAAGGGGCAAACATTTTTCTGATTTAGAAAAAAAAAGATAATAATTGGCGTACCAAAAAACACCATGAAAGTAAAAAAATATGAACTTGGAAAAATTCAAAGGGAAAAACTGCGAATACACATAAAAAAAACAATTGATATTAGGCTCAAGCAAGAAAGTGATCTGTTGAAATAATTGGTATAGATGAAAAGGGCAAAAAAATTTCAAATATCCAAATAAAGCACAAAAGCACAAATAATGTTAAGGCAAAATACCACCAGTGGTTGAGAGGTCAGAAAACTGAATTGAATTAAAAATTCACCTGATAGTCGGCTATGCACTAAAAGAGGAAAGAAGATCTGGATATTAGGGAAGAAGATACTGGATAAAGCATACCTACGTTTAACTAACATCTTAACTTCTACTTAGAATTTGATTTTACATTTTATATTACATTTAAGCCCAGCTCAGCTAAAAATTTTAAATTTCACCGACTATTTCGATTTAGTTTGTGTGCTTTTGTATGTGAAAACAAAAAAACTTTAACTTTATCAAGACAAATTGCTTACAAAAATCTTTGACCTTCGTACACTTATAAAAATGTTATTTTTTTGTGTTTTTGTTGTTGTTGTCTTTTAAAAAAACGTTTAATGATTTGCCTAAAATGTTTGCCAAAGATAACCAAACCAAGTTAGTAAAAAAAACGGCTGAAACTTTCGAATTTATTTAAAACATGCAAAAGCATTTCCCTGTAAAAGATTCTTTTAAAGTTAAACCCCTTAAAAGTCAAAGTTAAATGGCATGAAATTAAAATTGAAAGAAAAAAAAATAAATAGGAAACTAGCAAAAGAGAGAAAACAAAAAAAAAGGAAAAAAACGTAAAATATTGCAACACAACTAACCTTTGTAGGGTAATTTATCATACGGCGCAAAAACGCAAAAGAACTTCTAAACTTGATTGTTTTTTTGTTATTCTTTGTTGCTGTATTTTTTAGTTTTTGTTTTTGTTTTGTTTTTTGTTGTTATTATTGTTTTATTTGTCGGTTTCTCTAACACCGTTTTATGCAACATATCAACGTTGCTAAAGTCAACGTCATCATCATTATTATCCTCATGGTCGTTGCACGGTTGTTGCAACATTTTTGCTTAACGGCCAAGTTGAGCCAGCCAAGTGAGCAGCTATTTTGTTGTTGTTGTTGTTGCTGTTGTTTTAATTCAAATTTTTTGTCTTTCTCTCTTCCTCAAAGAATTAGAAAAACAAAAAAGAAAAAACCAGGAATGAAAAGAAATTTTAGCCAAAAGATTTACCATCATTGATAAATGTTTTACCATCTACAAGCTAAAGTATGTGATGTGTATGTGTTTACATACGCTAGAGATAGACATTAATCCTGTACAACAAAGCGTTTTATAACAAAGGCAAAAAAACTCCAAAAAAAAACAAAATGAAAAAAAGGCCAACAGCCAACAAACAAAGTTTCAAAAACAGCCACACGACATAAACATACTTTGCCAGTTGCAGGCAGCCACGGGCTTAGGCACGAACGCACACATTTGAAGGTCTGCATGCAAAGAAGGATAGCGGATAATGTGTACGATTACAATCTGTTGTGTATGCTTAGAGAGGATAGGCAATAGGAATAGTTGGTTGAATTGTTTTGTAATAGAAGCACAGGATATTTAAAATTACAACATAATGCTAACGGTTGTAAGAAGGAATAATTTGCATAAAGAATGTCTATCTCAACATTATTACACCAGAGTGGAATTCTCTCGGTTTTATTCGTTGCATGTTTTTATACGTACTATCGCATGGATAGGTAAAGAAATATTTAAGCTGTCTGGGGAAAAATTATTCACAATACATTATGGAGTAAAGAAAGAGAAAAAAAAAATATTTTTTTAATGCTCTACTGAAAATGGTATTAAAATAGAGAAAAGATCCGCTCTACGGTAAAGCTAATGAGTGAATCCTCCGCCCCCTGCACTAGTATCTGAAGATGGATTATTTCAAAAAGAATAATTTTTTTTATTTATTGCTGCATATATGTACCGAGCATTACCACAGAATCAATGAATGGAAGTGACTTTGATTGCTTTTGTGACAAATATTTTGAAACATTTTTTTATGTATAGGGTGGGCTATTTAAAAGCTTAAATTTAAAACTGCAATTTGAAATTCTGCAAAATTTATTTTCTTTTGTTATGATGTACGATTATTCCGTTTAGAAATGAAATACTATTTCATTCATGTGACTACCCGCCTAGCCTTACAGCACCTCATTCTCGGACCAATTTTCGTACAATTTTTCGAGAGTATTGGGTCGTATCTTGGCAATGGCATCACGAATGTTGGCTTTCATATACTCAATTGTCTCTGTTTTTTGTCGGCATAACACATTTCACAGCGCCCCATAGATCTCATTCCAACGGTGTCAAATCGCAGTTTCTTGTCGGCCAATAAAGATTCCCATTTCTGCTAACATTTGACGTAATAAATCGATTATGGCATGAGTTGTATTGCAAGTTGCACCATCCTGTAGAAATCAAACATCGTTCATATCAATACCATGAAAGGCGGTTATCATCTTGCGATAGGTGTCACCATTAACCGTAGTGTTTGCGTTGTCCTCAATTTCAGAGAAATATGGGCCAATGATGCCGTCTGTTACACAAAAACCGCATGGGCTTCTATAAGACAATGAGTGGATCTTTCTGAGGCCCAAATACTGTATTTTCTCTTTTGCCAAACCTACGTCATTGTGCAGTTTCTCGTTGGCCCAACTAGCGAAGCGGCTACAACTCGTGAACTCATTGAACTTTGTTTAACGCCACACCGTAATCTTTCGACGTAAACTGATGCGTGAAATCTTCAATTCTTGAGAAAGATGACGAGTTTATGTTAATGGATTCTCCTCACGCACTCTCTCAGCCATAGTTTCGATATTTTCGTGTGCAAGCACTATACGGCTCTGGGTGCATCATGTCTTGGTGCATCAGCTATGAAATCAGTTTGATGAACTTTAGCAATAAGTTTGTGTATGCTGA
>QOCX01001276.1:1961-14641 GCA_005959815.1 Sarcophaga bullata | reverse complement strand
TAAGTTTGTGTATGCTGAGTGCTGTTAGTCCTTTCTTGTGACCAATTTCTGTACGATATTTTCATGCAATTTCCGATCAAATTTCTCTGTTTTGGAAATAAATTTCCAATAACTCCCAACGATGCCTAAGCGTTAGTCGATTCATTATTGAATTTTGTAACTGAATAGATTGGCATAAGTATTGCCGGAATTGGAAATAAACGATTGGAAATAAACGATTGTTTTACAGATGGCCTACCCTATATTTTGAACAATTTTTTATATACGTTTGATACGTTTGATACGTTGTTGTGAACATTAAAAGGTATTTTTACATAAGTTTTGCTGTATATCTGCAGCTCGTCATAATCATTTTAATCAAAAATTGTTTCTAAACAAGGAATTCTTCTCGAAGGACCAAATAAAATAATTTTTTTTTGTAAATTATTAAACTCTTATCGTTTATTTAAGTTGACCTCAAGTGAATATTTATTACACGCTCTAAACAAATTCCACAAATTGTTGCAAACTGTGGCATTAGTAAGTGGGGGAAAAATGGCAAAATTAGGAAGAGAAAACTCTAAAGGAAATAAACGCCAGCGCATAAATGTTATTTGATTTCAAAATCATTGTATACCCTAAAGAGTATAAAAGGCACGTAAACCTTAACGCAAACGGTCACCTGCCTATACTCTTACAACACTCAGCGCGTAAGAGTGAAAGTAGGTGGCCTGTAAACAAGCTTTGACAAAATAATTTTAAACAAACAATGCAAATGCAATTTGCCTTAATGTGTATGCGCCTATTTACATTACATTTAAAACACAAACAACAAACAGTTCGCAAATGCCAGAAACAATTTTTATTAAAAAAAAAAAAAAATTGAAAAAGAAAAAAAAATGAAATAAGTCGACCACAACACAAAAATGTCGACTGCATTTCAAAAACCACCGCATAAATGAATTTGAAATACATTTTCAATGGATTTTTAATTGCACTTTCATCAGTTAATTTCTGATTGCATGACGATTGTATTTAAATTTGTATTTTGTAGATTTTATTTCTGTTTTTTTTTTTTTTTTTTTTTGTTTCATGTTACAACAAACATTCATGTTTAATTGCATTAACATGTTACTTTGGCTTAACCCTTAGCCGGTGTTTTTTTTGCACTTTTTAACTGCGTAGCATTTAATTCAATTTACTTACTTCGATAGAAGGTAGCAATATTAAGAGAATCATAATATCATTTAATCTGTTGGATTTGTGTGTGTATGTGTGAACAATTGAATCACATTTGACCTATGTATACTCTGCAGGTCAAACGATATGAAATTAAGCAATGCTTATAGGCATAACATAAAGGTTTACTAATGTCGGAATATTGGTAGTAAAAAATGGTTTTTTGATATGCTTTTTTTTAATATTTTCTGTAGCCACTTTTAACAGGTATAATACGGTCTCCTATTGGGTGGAAACAACTCTCTTGTAAAGGCCTTCAATTGTGGTGAGCCTATAGTTATCACAGCTATAATGTGTTGAGTATACTGATGAGAAACTTAACAAAAGGCTGAATTGAGTAATCTTCCTAAGATGATCGTTATTTACTTTACATGCCGTTACGGGATTGAAACCTCTGAATATTGAATATTGAGTAGATGTGCGGGTTGTAAGCTTAAGGAGTTATATTAGCCGTTCTCTGACTACTCGTTTCTCAGTTAGTGAATTCTGGATTATTTGGAAAGTGCTTAGGTTATGTCCATTGTGCTGACACATTCCATTTGAAAAGACAATAACTTATGTACACTAGAATAAGTTATATGGCTCTAGGTTAGGTTGGAGTAGTGCGTAGCATTGATACCAAAGCTCACTTGAGCACGTTTAGAGGCCCGTTGTGATGCCACGGGTAAGCAAAGTCCCAGTACTGTTTGAATTAGTCACTACAGGTGACTATTATAAGTACTAATCGCAATATCCTTTAACCCTACGCCTGACAGTTCGCTGATCAGTGACATGAAAAAATTGAACTCTTTCTAGCCGCCATTTCAGCATGAAGTATACTACTTGCTGTCGCTCTGACAACACTTGCAGTTGCATTTCTTTGCAATTTTTATACATCAGAGTAGCATATTTAAAGCATTGAAATATTTAATACAAACAGGATGGGGAAGGGTTAATATGGATGGATTTACATCTTAACAGGTAAAGTTCAGACTCACATTAGCTTTCTGACTGTTTTCGAAAGATAACACTGGTAGAGGAGAAAATTAAATCAATTTTAGCCTTGATAGATTGATCATATATTTCGTAATGATTTCTTTATAGATGTACCCCATGTCACTGTCATCGTCTTAAGAAAATTTAGAAAGCGTAGTTTGGGAGCGTTTCAGTGTATATGTTGCCGGAGATAGCAATGGATAAGTCATCAAATAGTACTTATCTAGGTCGTTTTCCCACAGCTTCTTACGTAGTCCTTCAATGAAAAGTTTTCATAGCAAACTTGTGGCATGGTGGGCTGTGGTATATTTATTAAGAGTTCTTATATAAACTTTGTTATGCCTGACCCCTGCAATATTTTCCAGGTAATTTTGAAAGCAACGCAATGCTTTTTGGATGGACGAATTTCTACTGAAAATCTCTTGATTGACTCGAAGAGCCAGACTGCGTTTAAGGTCCTAGTTGATGTAGTTGTTGATGCCAAGGATTTCTCAGGAAAATTTCGGATCATTTAAAGGTAACTCTTATTTGGGTTCCGAGTTCTAAGGATATCGTTGGAAATTGCATTGCTGATGAGCTGCCCAAAACTGGTATGGAACTTACAATTTTTGACACAGCAATTTACAGTGCATGGATATTTCGATTGCCTCAGTTAATGTGGATGTTATACACTCGTTTTAGAGAGAAGTTCAATTTCGTTTGAAGAAACAGGGTACGTGAAAGATTGCTAGGGTTTGCTGGACAAGTATGAATAGGAAGAGGAGCAGCGTCTCATTTTTATCCTTAAAACGTATGGATATGGTTCATCCATCACAAACATATTGATCTTTGGCCCGAGAGTAAAAAGAAACTGACTTCGCATCTGATGTGGCAGTCTCCCTAACCCACGCCGCACTTGTCATAAAAAACCTAAACATAACCGATACTATCTAATAAAAGACTGGCCTCCAAATACATACAATACCATACATACATACATTACAATGTACATAACTGGTCACAAACAACCCTTCACTCAAAGGATTAACAACCTAGGCTTCACATACACTGTATGTCACAACAGCAGCTGGGGCCTACACTCTTAAAGTCGCTTCGAAGAATATTTTTTGCGAACTTGTTTCGCTTCAGATTTTTGCCAGAATCTGCTGAATCAGCCGCGAAGAAAGAGTTTTTTATTTTCCGTTTTGTTGGAGATGTCTAACCTGGGCGTTTGTAAACTGTGGCCCCACGTCTTATTAGCACTACTGCGACATATTGCCAATCAGCAAGTGAAAACTGATATCAATGGCCTCTGCTTTAGAAGGTCCGCGACCTTACAAGGAAATAACTTTTCGCCACTCTGTATTTCTTCCATTAATCTTGACATGCAGGTTTATTCAGAAACAAAATGGAGCCTTGTTAGTTAACCTCTTTAGAGAATACACAGTCCCAAGCATGTAGGTGAGGCGAAAAAGTTTTGATACGATTGTTCACTTAAAGGGTGTTCATATGCCTGCTTATTTGTCCCTGTGCTAATCTGCTTTATTTAAACCTCCAGAATGATTATCAGAAAGTTTGGAAGTATTTCTTTTTCTATTTCATGTTCTATTGATATCCATGCCACATCCCATAATAATTACTTCTAGGATTGAATAGAGTTATCAAGAGAAGACTAGAATATAAATGATAACGAAACATATCAAAACGATGAGCCCAATTGTAATAACACCTGAGTTTATTATCATTTTTTATGCCCCCCCGTTTTCACTGTGTTTTTATTCAATGATTTTGTTTTTTATTTTTTCGAATCAAACGGATTGAAGTTTTCTTTCCTACCGCAATTGGATATGCGATCAATAATAATTAAATTAATAAATTTGATGAAAATATTTTTTTGTTTGTTTTTTATTCTAACATTTGAAAACTCATCATTGAAAAACGTAATGGAAATTCAAAATGAATATCATTTGTATTCATATTTGCCATTCCAATTTTTTTATTTCTGTTCCAATTCTGTTTTTTTTTAATCTATTTTTGATGGACAAAAGAAGAAAAAAAAAAGAAAAAAAGAAAGGACTTCTCATCAAAACATAATAATCGCCGTTATAAAGATGAATGATGATGATAACAAAGTGAATGCGATGATGAATATTTGTTCATAAAAATAAATGAAAATCCATTAATTAAGCAATTATTGATGATGATGATGATGATGATGACGATAGCGACAGTGATGGCGATAGCAAAATGACGATGATGTATAATGGTAATGCACATGTTATGTTCCTTTTTGGTTGGTGTACGTATGTATGTATTGTATATGAAAATAAGTTCATAATGGAAATTTGTTTGCAGAAAAACTAGTTTCACATGTGATTTTCAATTAAATTTTTAATAAAAATAAATAAAGAGGAGCTGTCGTGGGAACAATATTACAAGATATTGTTGTGAATGAATAATACCTATAATACTAGTAAAGACTACTGCAAAATAATACGACAGGTTCATACATCATGCTATTGAAAACATATTACTTTACATATTACATATTACAAGACATGAAATAAATGCGACAAAACATTTTTCAGAAACAGACTACCAAGGCAAATAAAACGAAATGAATTACAAAAAAGCTAAAGAAAGAAGATCAAACGATTACCCGTATAGCTTAGTTAGAGACAAATGTACCGCTTTCATACATAAATAATTGATCCTTACAATCCTTCAGTCCGGATTACGACTCAGTTTCTCACAGCACTTCTGTTGTGTGGGTTTGTTAATTTTATTTTATGAGTGGCTGGACCTAGAGTTTAAAGATTTTTAAGAACCTTTTCATGGCAATTTTAATTACTCTCAGAAATCTGCTGAGCGGACATTATTTACTTTACCAAAATGTAGAATGGAAATTTATAAAGGTCAGAAATATCTTTCCCACAAATTTGTAAATTTTTCACAAATATATCGAAGCTGTGACTGAGAGTGTGCGTGAAAATCCATCATTTTGTTGGCCGTTAAAATAGATGAAATGGTGATGTCGATTGACCGCCAAGAAACTGCGAGTTGACACCATTGGACTATTTTCTGTGTGGCGCCGTTAAAGCAAACTATTATGCCTAACTACCAGACTAACCAGAGGCAATTGAGCATTTCAATTCGAACATTATTATTGGCATTGTCGATTGTAGTCGCCGTAGTCTAGTAGGTAGTGTGTTGGCTTATTACACGAAAGGCCAGAGTTCGAATCCCCGGTCAGACATCAAAAACGAAATATGAAAAGATATTTCTTCGGAAACATCCTTTCAGCAGATTTCTGGCAAAAACTCTGAGAGAAAAAATAAAATTGCCATGAAAAGTTTCTCCAAAAAATCTGTCGTTCGGAATTGACTTTAAACTGTAGCTCCCGCCGTGAGAAACTAAGCCGTAATCCTGACTAAAGGGTTATAATGTCCAATTATGTATTGTCGAGATATGACGCCATACGCTCGAAAAAGTGAACGAAAATTGGTTCGATCGAATGAGTCACTATAAGGCCGCTGCCGCAGTAGCCACATGCATGAAATGAATTGTACTTCAGAACAAAAACAAAATAAATTTGGCAAAATTTCAAACCGTTTTTGTCTGCAATAACACTTTTAAATTTAAACTTTTAAAAGGCCCACCCTATATTTGGCAAAAAACGTTCATGTTTCTTTTATGTGGTTTTCGGAATATCCTTTAACTCCATAGCGGTTGTTATCAGGCGTAAAGACCACTTCAGTTGAGCTTATTTTCCTTTGTAATTTAAGGCCATTATATACTCCACAACATCCATAACAACAACAACAACAACAACACTAACTTTAATGTAAATAATAAAAAAAAAAAAAAAAAAAAACGAAGCCGTAAAAAAGAGAAGAACATGTGGAGAAACGTTACAGTTGTCTTATTTATTTTTATTAGTCATTTCTGGGTCTTTCTGGGTTATTTATCCAACAATATTCATTTGACTCATGTCATTTATCTGCACACAGAAATGCCTTTACAGCTACTGAATTTCGTTTTTTTTTCTGTTTTTTACTTTCTCTCAATGTAAATGTATGTACGTATGGTATACCTGCATGCATGTGTTTGTAAATTTTGCTTATGATGTATCAACTTGAGAGAGAGAAGTTTATCTCAAGGCGTTATTTCAATACATACCACATTAATACGCATACAAAACATACCTTCAACATAATGGCAGTCGTATGAGTTTTTTTTTGTTTTTTTTTTTTCTGATTTTCTTATTTTGTTTTTCTTACCGTTTTTTTGCTATTCTACCACTTTACTTCCGGTTTCCTGTTGTCTGTTCCATGCCAGTTGTCGTTTCGATTTCAGTTTTTATTTCTGTTTTCGGTAAGAAACAAAATAATAGATGATGATGAAGAAATGTCGCATTGTTTGTAAGCAGCATTGTGTTCTTTTTATTATTTTTTTTTTTGAAGGGAAGGTATCCCTTCGAAGAAATAAAACTTAAAGTATGTGATTAAATACAATTTCATTTAAGGAACGTAAAAAAGTAATAAGTTTCCGCTTCCTCTTTAGTGTGGTTATTAAAACCAAATTTGGAAAAATTCCAGTCTTAATCCTTACAAAGCTGGTAGTAATCCTGTAAAACAGGAGTTACTACAACTACCAACAGACATAAACCCTTTGAGATGACATTTTTAAGACAAACAGAATTCGAAATTTCGAAATTTGCGAAAAATATGATGCCTCGATAGTTGTCGCAATCTAACGTGTTTTGTTTGGCTTATTAAACGTGAGGGCATGGTTCAAACATCAGGTCAGACATCGCCAACAAAATAAAAGACGAAAAAATATTTCTTCTATGACTTCGTCTCAGCAGATTTCTGGCAAAAACTCCGCGAGTAAATTAAATTGCCATAAACAAGGCGCTCAAAAATCTGTCGTTTGGCGTCGACCTTAAACTATAGGAACTGCAACTTGGGTGATGTGCAAGACTAGGTCCTAATCCTGAATAAAGGGTTGCAATAATCAATAAAGTAAGTTTAGTTAAATGCCTAGATTATACCACTAATAATGTACTCATCAAAGGGCAAACAGAAGAACGATGTATAGCTCAGAATCAAGAGGAAAAACTTTCCTGACTTAAGAAAAATCTTGTGTTATGAGAATAAAACCTACGGACGGATGTGGATGAATACTCTATCCAAAAAAAATTCCACCTTTTTAAGCTCGACAGGGTTTGAATTATGAATTATGAAAGTTGAGGCAGTCGCCGGAGAAATATTTTCTTATTATTTGGTTTTGTTCTAAATTTCGGAGCTAGAGTTTGAATCGTGCGCTCATGCCTAATAAGCCAACGCACTACCTACTAGAATGCAGTGATTGCGTCCGACAAGAATGTCTAAAACTCAATCAGATTATAAATTCAATTCTCTATTGTTGCAGAACAGTTTTTCAACTTTCACCCAACACTTCAGAAACTAGAACGAATTATGTTTAGATACCAGGATTACAGACTACGCTTCATTGAAAAATCATCTTCAACGATGACTCCCACTTCTGGATGAGTAGGCAAGTGAACAAATTAAATTGTCATGGGATGATAACAATTCACAGGAGATCTAAAAGAGTCAATGCATCCCTGGAACAATTTTAGCTCTATATCGAATTCTATGAAATTTCGCTCCATTAAGTATGATTGTCATGTTACTATTAGGTTGGGTGGCCAGTCAGACATCAAAACGATTATATTTAGTAAAATATATTTCTCTCAGGCTTCTCTCTCTCTCCTCCGCGATTTCTGACAAAAACTCATTGAAGAGTAAAATAAAAATTGCTAATGAAAAGTTTATCTTAAAATCTGTCCTTCGGAGTCAACTTCCAAACTGTAGCCTTGGGCTCACTCATGGATAAAATTAACACTCACAACATTAGTAGTATGATAGTTATAGGTCAAAGAATACCTGATTGAAGGAGTTGGCAATGACAATGGAAATTTATTATTAAATGAGTATATTGCTTACATTAAATACATTGTCGTTAGCATACTCCCATCTACTACTTTCAAATTTATACTCTCTATTAATTAATTTTTTTTTTCCAAATTTTTTTTCGGAATTATTTCTTTCTGGTTCAAATGAAATGGATACTTTTTTTCTGTGCCAAGTGCCCTGCCTGCCTATCATATTCATTTGTAATTTTTGTTTCAATTCTGCTTTTTGCTTTTCTTTTGTAAAAGAATTTCTTTTATTTTTTTTTTTTTTGGATCAAAACATTGTCATAAGACGACAACGTAATGTATGTATGTGTGTGATATAAAGTGTTTTTGTCGTTGCTATATAAAGCTGTTAAGGACTGTGACAGTTCGTTATTGAAGTGATTTACCAATTTGTTCAAATGATAATGTTATAAGCTCTAATTATAACAGTTTATATTTCTGTTCCATTTTTATCTCGATTGTAACTTAAAATTTTTTTTTGTTTTTTTTTTTGTTCCTCATAATCCTTTTAAGTGTATTAAACGGTTAAAGTAAGAAAAACGATTACCGTTTTTGGGGTAATTGAATGTGTTTGAGGAGTAAACACAATCACACATCAGCTGGGAAAAGAAAAAGCGAAAAGAAATTTCTTATTTGCTTTATAACAGGTCTTTCAAGTTTTCGGTGGCATTTTTTTATGTTTGCAAATCAACTTAACGCTCAACATTTATCTTCACAATAGGAAAGAAAAACAAAAAAACACTTAAATCAGTCAAAGAGCTTCGAACGAATATAATTTTTGCCACTGAAGATTGGACAAGTTACCAAGGAGATTAAAATCGATTTTGAGAAAAAAAAACTTTTCGGATGAAGCTCATTTTCATCTTCGGTGTGTAGTATTAATCAACAAAAATTGCCCAATATTTGGAGCTCCGAAATCCAACACCGTTGGTCTTTACGAAGCCCAATGCACCCATTTACGAGTGACTGTTTTTTTTGGTGCAGCTTGTGGAGCGAACAGACATGACTGCTCAATTTCTAATCAAAGCGACGGAGGCGCAATATTATATTCAAATGGAGATATCATGATAGCCGATTTGAGAATGACACAATTTTGGCCTATAGCACGATATGCCACTTGCCCAATCTCATCCACAATTGATTTATTGTGTCAAACGTTGATAGTCGTTTAATTTGCTGCCCAAGAAGATAGCGATTGACAGCCGTAATGAACTATTTTGCGCGTGGCTTCGAAAGAATAGTGTTTATGTCGACAAACCAAAGCAATAAGCATTTAAGGCCCATCATTATCTAACGCATTTGTTGAGATAATACCGTAAATCCGAAAAAAGTCACGAAAATTGTTCGAATCGATTGGAGGAGTAAGTAGTGAGGACCAGCTGCGCGCATGCCATATGAATGAAAAATATTTCATTTCTAAGCGGAACAAATGTACTTCACCAAAAAAGAAAAAGAAAATAAGCTCTTAATTCCCCCTAGCGATTGCCACTTATAGCAGAATTAAATAATATGGTCACGCTGCTTCTGAACCGACCCATTAAATGAGAGTATACAGTCAAAATACTTGATCTCCTGATACAGATGATTTAAGAAGCTGTTCTGTAGTTACTTTAAGATTTAAAAGCTGGAAGACTGCTGAGATGTTAAGTCAAGGGTCTTGTCTAGTGCCTCAATACACTCCCATCTAAACATATATACAACGAGAGTAACTAAACTGGTTAAAAATATAAATTTTTAAAAGTTAAACTTCAACTCGAAAAACCCTGCATGGCATTTAGCATTTAAGACCCAAATTAAGTAATTAATTTGACATTTATGAAAGTCATTAATTTAAAAACTTAAGCCCATGTTATGGCATCATGGCACGGTTTTACGGCATAGCCAGCAATTAAATGTAAAAAAAAAAAATTAAATTTTTTTTTACCAAAACCTTTACATTAAGGGTGCTTTAACTAAAAAAAAAAAAACAGAACACAACAGAACCACAAATAAATATTTTTTATTAAATAAATTACTGTTACTAAGCCACACTCAGCTTATTTGTATATAAATATGTGTGATGTGTGTGGAGTTGAATGGGTTTAAACTTCAATAATAAATACTCATAAATAAATTGTTAAAATAATTACCCGGCATAATTCCTTAAATCAATATTGACAAACTCGCACAACGTTCCAACACACACACAGATAAAACATGTTTTTAACACCCGCGCCATCGCACTCAAAACAATACAAACGTTAAAAAATTTACAACGACAGCATCACAAAGTTGCCATTATTTAACAATCACAGACAAACATACAAACATACAAACAATATATGTGCATTGGCATGTGATTGCATGTGCATACATATATAATAACTTTATTTTATGTATCCGCTACCAAATTCAGGCTGTCTGCAATCGTATTTATATAGTCAATCTATATTAACGTACAACTACAATGTAATCTTGTTTTATGTGATTCCTAGAAACCATGGGCTAGTCTACACTACAGTACTAGAGAGAGTGGAGAGGTGGTCTCTCCCGAGGCAATGGTTTTTTGATTTTGTTTAATAAATTAACAACGTTTAACATGCAATATGATGATTGGTTTTATATGCCTGTAGGTGTATGTATCTATGTATGTATGTATGTATGTATGTATGTATGTATGGGTATTACAAATAATAAAATTAATTTTATTGAGAATACACCCATCCATTTCAATATATGTACATATGTATGCTACCACATAAGTTATGGTGTGGCAATACAAATACGAGTATGCTAGGGCAACGAAAGAAAATCTCATATACCAGTAAACCTTATCTACGATTGCATGTAATCTGAGTACCTCGTCGCCTTAGGGAGACGTGTACTAGTCATTTGTCAGTATCAGAGATGTAGGTTTTATTCTTACGGGTTTAATTCACTACATCGTTTGTATTAGGTTAGGTTCACAGGCAACCCTTGTCTCGTTGGCCATATGGCACATTTGGGTTACCGCAGTGTAAGGTAAGCCAACTTGTCATGATACGTTAACGGTGGCGTTTGAACCACCCCGAGCTCCAAATGAAACCGGCCAGTTTCTTTAGTGGCACATTCCTCAACATGCTTAGATCTTCCTCTCAGCAGTCTTAGGGTAAGAACTTTATGAGTAGTCGGCACATTCGTAAGTCGCATATACTGAAGGCTTCACCTTTTGTGTGAGAAATTCTGGCTGTGATCCTGACTAAATGTTTCTAATGATCTTCTATGTAAGTTTTTCGGTTTAAAAAATAAAGTTAACTTGCAATTGAACCCTTATTTCATTCTCATACTCTGATTTTGCCATTCTGTAGAATATGCTCTGTCATTTAGATGATTGCCTTAGGGTGGCTTGTAGCAGGTAGTATTCAAAATCCTATTTTCACATTTAAAAACGGTCTGTTGGTGATAGCTTAACGACTGTTGTTTTTTGAATACTTCAACGTTGAGGTTGCGGATTAAAATCATTGCATGGCTGTTAATTGACGTTACTCTCTTTGGAACATTCGCCTGTAATAAAAGTCAAAATCGATATTATGTGGCTTCTGGAACAAAAAAAAATCGAAATTCGGTTTGTCTTCTATTCAGTCAGCATAGTGAATGATCAAATGCCTAGAATCGTATCGTTAGTTAAACTCTGTATGACATAATGAAAGGAAAGCTAGCCTCAATTAATGAGAACGATTTGAAATCTAGAAATTCCAATTCTTCGCAGTAAAGCACTATCTGATGATGTTTTAAGTTCTTATTAAATGCACTTTAGATGAAAAATATGTAGCGGGAGGTTGTCTTGCCATAGAGGCGCTTTTGATACGAGTAAATGGAGAACCCAACATCACAAATCTTAAGCCTACTTTAGGAAAATATTGTGATTTTTCAAACATCAAGTTGTTCAACTTGTTCGTGTTAACATCGTCTAGCTTTGAGAAAATATCCAGTCTATCATAATCTGACAGAGAGTAGGTATTTCAAATAAAAAACCAAGGTTAAGTGGTTAGCCTTAGAGTGTCGGGCAATACAGATTGAAGGCGACTCCGAACAACATGTTTTTGAGAAACCTTTCATGACAATTTTAATTTCCTCTCAGAGCCTCTACTGAGAGGAAGTTGTCGAAATAATTTTGTTGTAGCTGTCTGACCTGGGATTTGAACCGTGTTCTCATATGTACATGACAACTCATGTAAAATGGCAACCGATAACTTATTACGATCAATAATTTAACATTAAAACTATTGTCCAGCAAACATGTTTAGCAGTGTTGAAATGCAAAATTCTCGTTAAAATGCATTATCATGTGATACCATAAGGACCATAAATATCCGTTTTGTTGTTTTTTCTCGGGTTTTTTTTTTAATTCTTTTATTTGGCATTTGCTTTTAATGAAAGCGATTAAAATTTAAATGCCAGCCATCAACTGAAATTCAAAATTTGTTTTTCTTCCCAAAAGTAATATAAACGCACACACATTTAAATTAAAATTAAAAAAAAAAAGAGAGACATACACACACAG
>QOCX01001275.1:5995-39688 GCA_005959815.1 Sarcophaga bullata | reverse complement strand
CATTCAACAACATATGCAAATAACAAGTTTGTTCTGTCTGGGCATGGTTTCACGCAAATAATTATCTTCATCAAACATTATTAGCAACAAGCAAATTTGTTGAATTTGATACGATGCCAGTACACATGAGATTCAAGACGCAACGCAATCCAATGCATCCTGAAAAAGTTTCTGTTTGGTGGGGATTTTTTTGTTTACAACTTCACCGGTCCATATTTTTGTCATGACACACAGCTCATGCCATATTGAATATTCTTCTCCAGCGATTTGTAGCGAGTAAACTAGACTACTTATTGTGGACATTTTTTAAATTGCAGCTGCATGCCATGCCCTCTTAAAGGATATTGTTTATCAGACATCGAAACATATTAAAGACACATGTTGTAAGACAATCTCAATGTCCAGCGAATCATCAAAGTTGTACGTATGTACGTATGTTGCCGGGTACTGTCATCATTAAATACAAAACATTTTTCCAATTCTTAACGCTATTTCCTGGTGTCATCACTTTACCCAAACAGTGTGATTCGCTAATAATTCCAAGCATCATGTAGTTAATCTTGAGAGTTTTCTAAATCGTTCTACGCATTCTAAAAATTGATTAACATTTCTGATGATGCAGTCCAAAGGAATTGAAAAAAATTATTACGAATTTATTTCTAAATAAGAAATTATTGAAATAAAGTTTTTAATTGCCTGAGACTTAAAGGATTTTAAACGATAATAATTAATTACTTCATCAGTTAAATTCAAAATTAAGCATAAAAATAGAAAAAGAAGGTAAAAATTATGAAAAGATTGTAACTTAAATGATAATGAAAAGAATAATGTTTACAATATAATTATCGCGTTTTCTTTCTTTTGTTGCTTTTCGTTTACACAATTTTAATACAATACGATTTTTCTTTTTTTTTTAACAAAAAATTTTATTTGTTTTCCATGCATTTCAACGTTTATTGTGTGAACATGGTAAAACAGAATTAAATTGGAAAGAAAAAGAATATCGATGTGGACTGACTGAGTTGAACAATGGTAGTCATATATACTAACATGACTAATGGCTTTTTAAATTGATGTTTTGAGAGGGATTCTGTGTAAATTTTGGTAAGAAGTTAAACTTAAATTAGCCATGTATTGGCTATTATCGGAAAATAAGGAAATGATGATAAAATAACATTCAACTCAACTGATATAAATAAAGTAAGCATTCCACATTCCCATCTACACTCATCACATACCATCATACATACATACATAATGAATGTATTTTCCATCTGTTTTACAGTAGTAGAGGCTTGTGTTTTTGTATACGTTCGAAATGTGTGTGAGTATGAAGTATCTCTACATGTATCTGCATACATTAATTTTATCATGTTTACATCAACTCTACTGTACATACTTGATACCATACCAGCACTACAATAACAAATTCAAGTTGAAATACAAAGCCAAAGAGGGAAAAGGATTTTGTGGCCACATTAATGGAAGACACAAATTAATCCTAAATCCTGGTGCGGTGGCTTTATATTCTTTTTTTGCTAGCTTGAATTGATTTTCTTATTCTTGTTTTGTCGTTAAAAAACTTGCTCTCAAATAAAAAATGACAATAAAAAGTAACATAATCCGTCCCAACAAATAAAATCATTTTAAAATTGAAAAATTGAATTTAATTTGTTTTCATTAATTTATTATAATTCAGTAGCAAACCGCAAAAAAATTTTAATCTTGATTTTTCTTAAATATTCAAGAAATATTATATCATCGTATTACCCCGTAGTGAGAAAGCTTGAGAATTCTCAAAAAAATTATGTGTTTTACGGTTTTCTTGATCCTTATGTTTGACAAACTTTCAAACAAAAATAGAAAAAAGTTGGATTTTCTTGTTCTTCGGTCTAAGCAGCTATTAACGTTGTGCGAAATCTTCTTTTGCTGCATAGCAAAAATTTAGGCCTTAGCCTAAATCTTAAAAGGAAAAAGAAGCGACAAATAAGAAACAATTTTTAAGAAAAACAAGTGATGAACATTGCAAGTGCATCGAAGGGGAAGTAAGTAAACGCGAATTATTAAAAAAAATCATCAACGTTGGTTATCTTTTTTTTCAATCAATTTATATGCAGTCCACAGTGATATTTTGTGTATGATTGTTGTACCACGACGTCAAACATCCTTCAATTTTATTGAAATTAAAATTCTTACAATGCCAAATTTATTTCATTACAGAAGTTTTTTGGCAACTTCTAGATTGTTACGACTTATTTTGTTACGTTTTTACCTTTTAAAAACGTTTGAAATATGAGCTCGTAGAATGCGAATAAAAATAAAAATAAAACTGTGTTTAATTTCAATTAAAGCTCTTTATTATTCACACAACATTTGTTTGCCACTGTTCACAAGTGATTCTAACAACAACAATTGCTTTATTTGTTATTCCTTTTTGTTTATGCCCTTTGCGATAAACAATAACAATTACGGCACAATTGTTCTGCAGATCTTTGTAACAGAGATCTTCAATTCACGATTGGTTTACTTCACACGCACCGCGTCTTCACACAATACTGACTGAACCTCTACTCTCACTCCGACCATTCATGCTTTGCTTTGCCTTTTATATAGCCACGTAAACAGTCTAATGAATGTTCTCGTGGACGAATGTTCTAGTCTTCGCCTTCACGAGAGTTCTATGAATGTAAACAACATGTTTACATTCATACATGTTTACTTGCTTGTTGTTAGTGTAGGTTGTTTACGTCACTGCTGTTGTTGTTGTTTGTTGTTTACTTGCTTATTACTTTTTTATTCGTTATACTGATGTTGTTGTTTTATTTTCGTTAATGAAGTAAACAAGTTCGTTGTTATGTTTTTGTTTCTTCTGTTTAACATTTTAATGTTAAACGATCTTACACCATTTCCGTTTTCGTAACAATTTAATATTTTGCTAGAATGATTTTATTTAGAATTTAGTTTGTACCACTTTGTTTGAGAGATTTTTGCCATTCAAAGGAAAGCTTTCGTTAAAGAAGACCGCATCATAATAATTACTATTAACGTGTACTGACTGAGTTTTCCTGAGGATATATATTCTCTTGCCACTAGGCTAGAACTATTTTGCCTGTTTCCTAGGGCAGCTTAGTAAAATATCGGTTCAGTGAATTTGTTTTGCAAATCAGCAGCGTTTTGATCCAGACGTGCTTTAGGACTCCCATAAAACCTTATTTTGTATTTAGCCTTGTTTAAATGATTAAAATACGGCAATCCATACACAGCGTTATCATATTGTCTTTAAGTGTCAATTATAATGGTTGAGTTTTAATGTTTACTTCTAGAAATTGTCAAGTTTTTCTGTTATTTTTTTTTTATGGCTTTGTGAACGGAAATGTGTACACAATTTTAGATATGACAGTTTGGGAAAGGCAGATAAATAATTGAAATGAATTACTGAAAACCGCTCTCATCGAGACATAGTTGACAGTGATGTACGAAAACCTAATTACGAAACCCAATTTAAAATCGTCTTGATGATGATTTAATAAAAGAGTGACCACACCATGAACAATACCATGAATTTTTCTCAGGCTGAGTGAAACACACAAAGTAGGCTAATAAATGAGTTTTTCATGTAGTTTATGATGTATACGCGGTATTGGTAGTGACAACATGTAAAAATATTTTTTTTTTAAATATCAATTGGCAACCCTATTCTCAGCAGTTGTCCACAAAAACCTTTGCAAGGAAACTGATTCCCAAAAAAAAAAAAAATTTGTTAAGTTTGTCGGTCGGATTCGACGGCAAATATGCACTCATAAATGAAAATAACGCCAACAACATGGATGGTGTAAAGGACAATGCCGTCATCCTGACTAAAGATTTGCCGCGGCCAATAATGTGTGCATTTCCATGAAGTAAATAGCTTTTGAGACTTAATGCATTTCAATTTTTTTCACATCATCATCTTATATTATATTATTGTTGTTGTTATTTTTTTTTTATCCTGTAAGCATATAATATATCGTTTTGTACATGGTTATGGTATTATATATATATGTATACATGCATGTATATAACTATTTATGCATGGTGGAATGTAATTTTGTTGAAGTTTAATCGCATAAGAACACTAAACAACTCCTCTTAAGGATACTTTAAAACTAATAGAACAAACAATAGAATACGCATACATACTCAAATATGCCAGTACTAATAAAGAGAGAGGGCAAGGAGAGTAAAACAAATACAAACACTCATGCAGTGTGTGTAATAAATTGATGAAATAATTTCTATTTTATAAATGAAAACATATTACTTGAGCAACACTCTTTGCAGTTCAGACATTTAAAGAAATTGCAAACAAGGGCGTAGAAGGGAGAATAATTAGCACATTTACGAAAGTAGCACTACACGCCCATGTACAATAAATTGCTTTTCATTTTCATGTACATGAACTATGCGTTTTTAAAATGAAAAAAAAAGAAAAAGAAAAAATATTGAGATTTGTATTGCTCTTTATACTTCTACTTTCTAAGTTTCTAAGTTTCTTTGTAACAAATTGAAACGTTTTAATACATCACATCACTACACTCTAATGTGGGAGGTTTCGATTTAAATGTCATTGACATCAAATATTAACAATCAAAGCATCAGTGTTTTCGAAACGCACATACGTTCAACTGGTTAACTGTTTTTTTTTTAATATTCAGTTCACCTTCACCTTCTTCATTCAAAACATCAGATATTGATGATCTTCAATAATTTTACTAAACTTATCTAATGAGAAACGTATTCTTAGCCATATGCCTGTACAGAGCTTTCCAACAGAAGCAGTTAACGCGACCATCCTAATGAATATATGTTAGCACAAGACATGCTAATAATAAAATAAATTTAACAAGATAGGTCTTCCGTTCATGGTTTCATCCAGATTGCCATAATCGTCTTACTGAGATAACTATTCGCAGTATGATGGGTAAATTCAAGTCCACTGATTAAGTAAAATATTGACTAATACTCGTTCGGACCTAATTTTTATAGAAAAATCATCTTTAATGATGAAACCAATTTGGGATTTGGTATAGGTACGTGAACAAACAAAATTACCGAATTTGGAACGATACCAATCAGAGGTGATATAAGCGCATACAATGCATCTCGAAAAGGTTTCTACTGTATGGTGTGAATTTTAGACTAGCGGCGTCATGGCTCAATACATATTTCTTTGACAACGGCTGCAATTGCTTTGAACGACGAGTCCTACTGGTTGATGTTTATAAACTTCAGTTGTTAGGAATTGCATGATCTGGACACCAACGACGTGTGATTGTTTTCAACAGGAAAAACTGTTTAAAAAACAACAACATTAATTAAGATTTACTAAACGGCTAACAACATTAATCTTAGACTACCTTTGTAATAAAATAAAAAATAAACAAAAAATAAAAGGCCTAAATGGTAAAGTTTCCCCCCACAACACCTAATGTAATACATAACACAGATAGGATGTTCCATCTAGGCGATGACAATTAGCAACTTCGCTCGAAAAACTTGATTAATATCACTGAAAAAAAAGTAGAAATAATTTAAACGATAATAAGAAAACGAGAAAAATAGACAACAACAAAACATACACATCGAAGGGTACACAGAATTACACAAACAAATACAAAGAAAACAAAGATAGAAAATAAAAACAACAATTCTGAAGATCGACAAGTTGCCAGATGTGAAATAATGCAGAATAAATAGATCGAATACCAATGCTGACAGTGATAGTGCGTGAATAGTCAGCCACTGATAAGACGTAAGTCTATGATTAAAAAACGGGAGTTATATTAAAAAATTAGAGTTAAGTACACTGGTGTTGACACCAATAACGACAAGAAGTTAATAATTTCCTGTATTTCAAATTGAAATCATTGCATCCAATGATAAGTGAACGTTTTTGCAAAATTATAAAACATAACAACGTCTTTAAGAAGATTACGCGCATAACTCTTTCTGGCAGCCGACAAAACGAGTAATAAAAATCAATGAAACTTTTCGAATTTCTTTTTTGTTTTTTTTCTTCCTTTTTTTTCAATACTTTTAAATAATTTCTTTTCCTAACAGCTTTCTAATACTTTTTCCGTTACTGTCAAAACTTGTACGATAGCCACAGCTCAAGTAAACGTAACCAAATTGAACACAATGACTTGGCTCGTAAGGCAAAGAAAACTTCGACTTTAGTTTTCCATAAAATTGCAAATAAAAGAGAAGAGGGGCAAGAAAAAAAAAGAAAAAGAAAACTTTTACAATAATAATATTTATTTAGACTTCCTGACCTTCTTAATATACTTTGGCTTAGAAATGCACACATTTCCCTACAATCATTTATTTACACATGCATACATACATGCGTATATACCATATACATATGTATGTATGAGTATATCGTACAATATCCTTGTCGTCATAACAATTTCTAATACTGCTACTGATACGATGCTTTATTGTACACATTAACTCCTTGCGATAAGGAATAATAGAAACGAAATGGCAAAAAAAAAAGGATTTCAAGACGTCTCATATAAAACAGAATATTTCCAATCAAATCCTATTTGATTGTATACTATATACCTTGTATATTATATACATTGTATACTGTAAACTTTACATATTGCATACTACAGCTATGCTGGCAATGAAGAAAATTTTACACATTTTCTGTTTGGCCTTCTTTGTAAATGTTGAAATTATTTTGAAATTTATTCTAGACTTCATCCAGATTCATGTCATGTTTGACTAGACGACTGAATCTTAAGAGCACTTGTTTACTTACAAAAATCTCTCAATGTTTAGTTGAACTTTCCTTTTTATCGAAAACTCCTTGCAAATACCTTGTAATCGAATTGGCTAAGTTACAGGCATTTGCTTCAAAGACTTGATAGAAAACCAGTGTTGCGTCCAGTTGATACTGGCGATGAAAATGGCATTATTTTGAGAACCCTAAACGGAAAACCTCATGGGTCAATAACGGACAACCATAAGCTCCAAAACTACATCGATTTTACTGAAGACGATCGGTACGGTGATGTGTTATATCACAAGCTCCTTAAACCTGTTTAATTCATTAATACAGACCACTTCCGATAAATTTAAAATCGATCATGACAATTTTTTTACTCCCGCTTCTGATACGGGCAAAACGGCGCAGAAAATCTAGCAAAAGCTGGATAAAATGCACGTGACAGCTTTAATTAAACTCCAAGGAAGTAGGCACAGCACTGTTATCGGGGTTATTACGGGGCATTGTATTATAGAAGCACATGCGGGACGTATTTGTCTTGGACACATTGCAAATGATTTCTGCAGAAGCTGTGGAGGTAAGGAGGAGAATGCAACTGTTCTTCACCGTACGCAGTAGGCACCTGGTCGGAAGAGAAAGAGACATCTGGGTGCCTACTGTAATGAGGATCTGGATACGTAATGAGGATCTGTAGCATTAATATTGGCAGTCTGTGTCGCTTCTTCGAAAGGTCCAAATGGTTCCTGGACTAGGGGAAAATGTTAGACTATGGTTATCACAATAGGCCTAAGTGTGTGTGGTCTAACTCCATCCAAGGGAGAACCATTATCCATGTTGAGAATCATTTTGTTTTTAATGTTATTTTATCTTCAAATAAACACAGTAATTTAATTAATTTTATTACCAATCCTTTATATTTTTTTTTTATTTTTTGTTTGTTAATAGGATTATAATAATAAATACGAAATAAATATAAAATAATATTCTCATTTATTTTATTTATCGCTTTGTCCGATTATGAGCTGAGCACGAAATCGCTTTATGAGTTTGAATACTTAATTTGTACTTCAAATATTTTCTATTTTTTCACAAATAATGGAAAAAACGGAAGTACGTATGTAAATAATTGTAATAATATGCAAGAAAAATAAAATATTTAGATTCTTTTCTGGAATTCAAAATATCTGTTTTGTTTTTTTAATGGGTCATCACAGGTTAAGTTAGGTTAGTGCATAGCTTGCCGTTTACAGGCAAATTCATTCGGTGGTCGTATGGCCCATTATGTTACCCAATGTTCCCTTGTTATGATCCGTTAGTGGTGGGTTTGAGCCACCAAAGCTCCGAATGAAACCGGCCAATTCTCTTAATGGCACGTTCTCCGCCGTGCCCAGATCTTTCAAACCTTCTGTCGCCCAAAAGCCGATGACGTCTTTTCTAAACTGCAGAGCACTCGCATAAAAGGTGTTACACCGATTACATTCCTAAATATCGTGGCAGTTTTACAGTAATCCTGGTAGGCAGATCGAGCTTGTCAGTGAAATTCCCAATATTGCAGCGTTCCGTTAGAATTCTTGTGAGAGTGTGAACCGTTCTCTTGTGGGTTAACCGTAAATAATCAACCATTTTGATAATGATTAGATTACCAAAAAAAAAAAACTGCTGATCTAAAAAACACGGTCCACTATCGCATACCAGGATTAGTATTTTTTCAGAACCTTAACTAGCATAGAAAAAGTAAACTTATTTGTAAGAAAAGCAATGGATTAGCATACATTTAATTCAGTAAAGTCATCAGGAAAGAGAATAAATTAAAGCAACGATACTGAAAATTAACAGTGCCCAGTACATTTCCCTTTTTTAATATAAATTTCATATAAAACAAGATATTACCTAGATGTCGTAAGTTTAAATAGCAGGCATCTGTAGACGAAGGGATTCGAGACACTGATTTAAATTTGTAGGATCTGTCCACAAGTAATACTATAAGCACAATAAAAGCAACGCAGCAACTGCAGCTATCTTTCAAAAATAGTAGGTCCGGCACTCATGTATAAATTTAATACACACAACATAAGTGATGCGACAAACTAGGCCGTTTAATTACCAATTATGTCTAATCGCCGTTGTCTAGTGGATAGTGTGTTGGCTTATTAGACGAAAGGCCAGGTTTCGAATCCCGGTCAGACATCAAAAAACGAAATGTGAAAAATATATTTCTTCGATGGCTTTCCTCTCAACAGATTTCTGGCAAAAACTCTGAGAGTAAATATAATTGCCCTGAAAAGTTTCTCAAAAATCTGTCGTTCGGAGTCAACTTTAAACTGTAGGTCCCGCCACTCATGCATTAAATTAACACACACAACATAAGTGGTGTGAGAAGCTAGGCCGTAATCATGACTGAAGGGTTGTAATGGCCAATTATGTATGTGTGTATGGGAGTGTTTATTTTAAAGGCAGCACTACAACAAGCAAAGATTCCGCTGCTTTGTTGTTAAGCAAATTTCGATTTTTATTCGCTGCAATAAGAAAATTAATGTTCACAGCGAGAGGATTTGTGCTGGTAATGCGAGCTTTAATGCTGTCAATACAATCGCAGGCATGAAATAGAATTTTAAAAAACGTGATGTAAGTAAGAACGCTCCATTGATAATGAAGTGTTTATTTTTTATTTGTTTTGGTCTTGTTTTGCTGCTGTTATTATGTTATTATGATTATTACACATGCAGCTTACCTAAAGCTGCGATTGCAAAATGGTTGTGAGTGCAGCGTTGCATTCATTGTGTTTATAGCATAACTCATTTGAAATCTTTTGAACAATTCAGGCTTCCAGTAAAATATTTATTTGTGATAATAATTTCATCATTTCCGTTATTCCGAGCCAACGTAAAGTGGATGTTTCATACTGGCCATATCAGAGTTTGTCTATTGGATGTATGCATGCGTGTACATATGAAAACCTATCTCAACTATGTTATATTATTTCAAATTAGATTTTCACAAGCATTCATATGTATGTAGGTCTACGGATAATTTACCATAACAAAATAAATTTCTTCGTGTTTTTTTTCCTTCAATACTAGGAAAACAAATTAATTTTTTTTTTGTTTTAATTTTTTAATCAATTTATTTGCTACTTTGTAAACTATTTTAATGTGTTATAAATATGTATTGTATTGCATTTCAAAATGCTTTAAGTATTAAAATTTCATCATAAAATAATTGCTTTTATAGGAAAATCACATTATTGATCATCATCATCATCATCATCATAATCATCATCATCATCGTCATCGTATTTTAACAAATTGTAAGCATTACATACTTAATCCATACCATAAATACATACATACATAAACATACAAATATTCACATGTGTAATGTACACATGTGAATACACATGTATGTATGTGTGGTATGTATGTGTGCATATAGATTTACAAATTAACAATTGAAAGTTATTTGGAATTATTTTTCAAATCCTTATTAAATAAGCGTGCATAAATTACTAAAGATGATGAGTAAATTGATTATTTACAAATTTGTATATGATACCATCTACATACATACATACATATACATGCATGTATATGCAACATTTAGAAATACATTGTACATACACCATAAAGCAATTCATACATAGTCCGAAGTGCTCATGAACATTTACAGAACGCATTACAACAATACTTTTGAGATTGTGTTGGCGTATAATATTGTTGAAAGCAATTAACTTAACTCAGTAAAATGGAAATATTTCAATAAGAATTCATATTATCTATGGCACTTGGGCGAAATTATTATAGATTCGCAGCACAATTTCTAGCCTAATCTCTGTCATCACATCACATCACATCCCACGAAAAGCCTGAATGTTTTTAAGAACATGTCAGCAATATCTGATCTAGAACTAACTACTTAAGGCTTAACTGGACTCATCAAATTGTAGAAAAAATTTGTTTCTGATAACGAATGTCATTGAGCCAATTCTCATTAAGTCTGGCACGATGATTAAGGGTTACACAAGCACGATGATTAAGGGTTGCTACGGCGCCTACGATTTTTACTAGTCACCGTAGTCTAGTGGATAGATGTTAGCTTAGAAGACGTAGCCCGGTTCAAAATCCAACGTCAGAAAAAATATGTTTTCCGCAACTGTCTGCCAGCAGATTTCTGGCAAAACCGCTGAGAGTAAATATAATTTCAGAGTCGACGTTAAACTGTAAGTCTCGCCTCTCGCATATAAAATTAACACATACAACCTATGTTGTGTGAGAAGCTAGGTCCTTATTGAAAGGTTGTAATGACTAATTATGCATGTACGTCAGATTTTTACTATTTTGAACACACAATATTATAGAATTAGGCATTAGGTATTAAGAATAAAAGAATCCAACCAAATTTCAAATCTCTTCAAATTCTCTACACTAGAGATGTACAAATTGTTACAATTGATTACGGGGGAAATTGACAGCCATGTGGCAATCAAATCTTTTGCGGTCGCCATCTTAAAGTCTAAACTGATTGAAATCTATCGCGACTGTCTTGATTAACTCTCGAGGCAGTTTTGTTCTATCAGATTCAGAGTGTTAGTAACATGCGTAATTATGAAGTTACCTACTGAATATCAATCTACATATGACAATAGGGATACAAAGGTATTTATTGTCTGCACAAAAATCCTGTGCTGTAGATAGATAGGGAACGTATCAATCAAATTTTTAAATGGAACGAAGGGACATCTCAGTCACTGCATCTATGAGTGCTTGCTAATGACTTCTGCAAAGCTTGTAGATCAATTAAGTAGAAAGAGAGTATACTTCCTCTCTGCATATGCTCACAACTTTGGCTCATTCTGTCTTGATAACCTAACGAATCTGTCGTTTGTCAATTGTTACAGAGTGACTACAAAACTTGAGGGAGGAGCGGGGTGGGTGGCGACATCAGTTTTCAATTTGATCCTAAGGAAGTAGCTAAGAAGTAGCTTTTGAACGTTGCTCAAAAGAATTTTCAATCGAAATTAATAATAATTATAATAATTTCAATAATAATTTTAATTGATTGATGAATAAAATAATAAAATATTGCGGCGATTAAAAATTCAAATTCTTTTTCCTAACACTCCGAGACAATTTACTGATTGTGTGTGTGGATTTGAGTTTGAAAATGGTCGTATAACTGCAGCCACCACTGTAAAAGTGTTTTAACTGTCTTAATAACAATACACACACACACACACCCCCTTACAGTTGCTAAAGAACTGAGTATTAGTAAAACAAATGGGGAAATTAAAGGGACTTACAGGAGGATTACCATCCATGATCGTTTAGTCAAATTGTCGAAAGAAAAAAAAGAAAAGGAAAACAAACAACGAAACTAAACGAAACAAAACAAATAAAAACTAAAAGATAAAAATGAAGACTTAAACGAAAATTAAGACGGAAATAAAAGCAAATAAAAACCGAAAAGTATGAAAAAGAAATTAAAGCAACAAAAACAAAAACTTAATGAAAAAAAAAAAAAATACTGTAAATGTACACACACGCACATGTAAGCACACATACATACATACATATTCACAATCATTAAAACTGACAAAATTAGAAATAATCCTTTAATGAGTTTTGGCACAACCAAACAAACTTAAATAAGAATAAAAAAAATAAGAATAAAGAAAAAAAGAAAAAATAGAAAAGAAAATAAAACCAGATATAGACAGACATTGAATCTGTCTAAGGAACATAAAAATTCATACTTAAATGAGAAGCAAAAAAATAAAACAAAACAAAAAACTAAAACTCATTTGTATGGCAAACAAATTGTCATTTTGTGATAATTTCTGTAGACTTATTTATGTATGCATGTATGTGTTATGGTGTGTATGTATGTAAGTATGTAGGAATCTTTATAACAATAACCTCCAAAAAAATAAAAAAAAACTGATTAGTTGTTGGTAATGAATTTGTAAACATTTTTGTCTTACAAAAGAATTATTCATTCATTCATTCACTCATTCATACATTCATTCATTCATTCATTAATTCATTCATTCGTATAGAGTACACACGAATCCTATAGAAGTTAATGAATTTGAAATACAAATATAAGACCAAATAACGTGCAAAATATGGTCTCATTAACTCACTCCTTCCTTGGAAACCAACAAAATAGCACAAAAAGAAAAGAAAAACACTCATATTAACAAAGAAAAATATTGGTTTTCTAATAGATTTTCACTTCTTTCTTTCATTTCTTTTGTTTTTGTTTTGTTTTGCTTAATTCGCTCAACACATTAGAATGTATGCCACGAATAGCTGCCTATTGTTAAAGGCCAAACTCATTAAGAATTCCATGTCTTAAGCTCATTATTTTTCAAGCGAATCAAAATAGAAAATTAATTTTCTTTTTTTTTTCTCTCTCTCTCTTTCATTTCGTTGCTTATATGGCAGAATATACAAAACAATCTTATGTATGTATGCAGTATGCATACATATGTGTTAGTATGAATTCATTCACTTAAAAATTATGAACAACAGAGTACACATATTCAGTTAAAGTTCCGTCATTGAAGCCTAACGCTAAATATCAGGAGGTTTGGCTGACAAGCCCATACGTACATATACATATGTATGTCTAATAGCATCATTCGTTATGCTTACAATATTTACTTATCAAATACAATTTTGAATTTATGCTTTTGACTCAAGAGTATTTTTTATCCACTGGACAATGATTCTCCAAATCAAATTAAAAATATTCAAACGAAGAAATTCATTATTATTGACCGTATTGACCTTGATTACCATAGACATAGAAAACAAATAAAAAAAATTGGTAAACTATTCCACCATTCAACCAAGAGAAAGAAAGCTGAAAACTGCTCTTTAGTTGGGCAGAAGAAAGAAGTGTTCGCAGAGTTATTTAAAGAATGTTTCATAATAAAATGAAAGAAGAACACAGAAGCCATTAATGGCGCTTATTACAACTATCTACCAAGGCGTATTGTGGAACGACTGAAGCCACTCGTCAAAACACTGATTGGAACCTTATCAGTGCGGCTTCAGACCTGGCAAGTCCACCATGACCAGATCTTCACGCACGCAAATCCTGGAAAAGACCCACGAAAAGCAAGTTGACACACACCATCTTTTTGTCGACTAAAGGCAGCCTTTGATAGCCCCATAAAGGATCGTGTTTTTGCCGCAATGTCTGAGCTCGGTATTCCTGCGAAGCTGATAAGGCTATGCAGAATGACGTTGAGCAATTCCTGCAGCTCCGTCAAGGTAGGAATGGACTCTCCGAACCTTTTGATACCGTGCGAGGTTTCAGACAAGGCGATCCCTTATCATGCGACCTCTTCAACTTCGTCATGGAAGTGTTTTTGCGGAAGGCGGAGTGCATCGCAATGGCACTATCTTCCATAAAAGTGTCCAGTTGCTTGCGTACGCTGACGACATTGACATCATAGGCGTACCAAGCGAGATGTTACTGTGCCTTTAGCGCTATTGAAAGGGAGTCTGCGAAAAGGGTCTGGCAGTAAATGAGAGCAAAACAAAGTATATGTTATCGACAAGTAGAGAAGGTGCGCGTACTGATTCTCAGATTACGGTCGATAACTATACTTTTGATGTAGTCAAGGAATTCATTTATCTTGGCTCCGCCGTTACCACCAAAAATGATGTCAGTCTGGAGATCAAGCGCAGGATCACTCTTGCCAACAGGTGCTATTATGGTCTCAATAGGCAATTGAGTAACAGAGACCTCTCTCGTGCGACAAAACTAATACTCTACAAGACGCTCCTCTTACCCGTGCTTCTTTATGGGCAGAGACATGGACGTTATTAAGCACCGATGCAGCAGCCTTGAGAGTATTCGAGAGAAAAGTCCTACGTAAGATCTTCGGTCCAGTGCGAGTTGGCGAAGATTTCCGCATCCGATACAACAGTGAGCTGTATGAGCTCCTCAACGACATGGACGTTGTGCAGCGTATAATATCCAGCGGCTACGCTGCTCGGCCATGTCGTTCGAATGGAGGAGGATGCTCCGGCGAGACCGGTATTTGATGCGGGGATCTGCGGAAGTCGGCGAAGAGGACGACCTTGTATCCGTTGGAAGGACCAAGTCGAGGAAGCCTGTCATCGATTGTGTGACCAACTGGCGTAGGCGCGCAAGAAGCAGAGGCGCCTGGAAGATGTGTTGCGGCAGGCCGAAATCCGTTAATCGGGTTGTTATGGCCAATTAAGTAAGTAAGTAATCTACCAAGTGCAATACAGTCACAATAATCAGTTGAATGTCCAAACAATAAAGTACGTTCAGTACGTTCATTGACTTTGAAAAAAACATCAGAGACTCTCAATCAAAATACCATTTGGAATGTTTTCCTTAAGGCAACGTTGACAAAGTCTCCAAATATAAGTGTATGGTGTATTTGTACTGAACGTCAATTCAGTGCTTTTATTCAGATTTTTGTGAAATATTGTACATTTTATATCTTTCGAGCGTTTGTCTTCCTATTGAGAATTCTAAACATATGAGAAGAGGTTTGAATTCATTTTCTAATCTCATATGCATCGGAACTTCCAAGAGGGACGTTTGAATTTTAATAGTTAATAACGATCATCTTGCTGAAGCTTACGTCCCTCAAATTAGTTGTAATTTATTCATTGGATTTTCTCAAAGCACCATGGGCGAAAAGAGACAACACCGGGTGTTTTCTGAATGTTATCTGGAACAATTGGCAACTGGCACAGTACTATCATATCGAATATTCTCACGCGAAGTTGATATAAACTGATCATCGAGATTGTGAGATTTGGCCCCGTTATACTTTCATTGATGAAGTCGCCGTAGTCTAGTAGGTAGTGTGTTGGCTTATTAGACGAAAGGCCAGGGTTCGAAATCCCGTCAGACATCAAAGACGAAATATGAAAAAAATATTTCTTCGGCGACTTCCTCTCAGCAGATTTCTGGCAAAAACTCTGAGAGTAAATAAAATTGCCATGAAAAGTTTCTCAAAAAAATCTGTCGTTGCGAGTCGACTTTAAACTGTAGGTCCCGCCACTCATGTATAAAATTAGCACACACAACATAAGTGGTGTGAGAAGCTAGGCCGTAATCCTGACTGAAGGGTTGTAATGGCCAATTATGTATGTATGTATACTTTCATTGAGCCAAGCCACCACTTCAACATTACCCATTCCATTTCTAGTGATAAAAATTCATTGCCACGGAAAATTGAAATTTTCGAATGCCCTTCACCCATTCTTGCTGTCAGATCCAAGGTTAACAAGGTAAAACTTGAAATTAATCAAAACTCATGAAGGCAACAGAGTGTAACAATGTTATCATCAGCAATAGGCAGTACGGTGTTCGTAAGGTTACTTCTACTGGCCTATTGACGTTATTTTTCCGAAGGGCGAAATCAGTTTGTCTATCGCTTTGATAATTTTATGGCTCTTGAATTTTATAAAGCGTTTGACGCAGTATGAGACATATGCATACATAAGTGATCATTATAACCCTTCCGTTAGGTTACGAAATAACATCTTCCACCACCTAATTTGTGTGTGTTAATTTCGTACATGAGTTGCGGGACTTATAGCTTAAAGTCGACTCCGAAATGACAGACTTCAACTCCGACGAACTATTTTTTCCAATTTGTTGGCGTAGTCTGTCCTAGGGTTTAAACCGTGCCCTCACGTTTTTTACTAGAATTGATCCTGATGTATATCCACCTATATCCCTTAACATCGACCAGCAATATTTGTCAGTCATATTTCGTATGCCGTATGTTGATTAATACGATTGAACCAGCATATCGAATGAAGCGTTGAATGCTTTGTTCGTAAGTATTTACAAAAACGACCACAAATAGAGCACAAGTCATAAGGGAGTAATAACAGTAGCGTATTCAACTTTATTTATTTATTAGAGCACCATAGCATAGTGTTGATTATATTTCACTTTTGTACCTCACGTTACAGTGAATGGGCAATGAGACTTGCCCATTAGTTTCGTCCATATTGAAACGGAATATGCTCGATATAAAGTTGCTTACTTTAGAACTTATTTCTCATTTAGAATATGGCCAGAGGATCATATAAAAACTCAAATTAGAGAAAATCAATTTGAATTATTACAGTTAGAGGAGGTGCGTATCAAATAAACAATTCAAACAAGCTTTACCTTGATGATATTTAGAACTAAAACTACTGCAAACATGGAAAAATTTGATAAAACATTAAAAAGACAATGTAGAACGGATTACAATGTCAATATCTTGTTGATGTCCTATTATTTTTACAAAAATAACGGGAATATAATGCACAATTTACCGTGTACCCTGACTGTAGGCTAAATTCCATTGCTTAGCGTACATTATCTGTTATACGACTTTAAAATTAATTACCTGAGTTCGTAATACGTTTCTGTATTGAAAATGTTTCCTGCGCAGTCAATAACACACAAAAATAACGTATAGCGACGAAAACAGTCTGATGAATGTTCTCGTAGGCGAAGAATGTTCTAGTAGGTATCTTCGCCTGCACGACAGTTCTATAATGTAAACAATATGTTTACATTCATACATGTTTACTTGCTTGTTGTTAGTGTAGGTTGTTTACGTTTGTCTCCGCTGTTGTTGTTGTTTGTTGCTTACTTGCTTAATAATTTTTTTCGTTATATTGATGTTGTTGTTTTATTTTTGTTTAATTGTTAATCAGGCAAACAAGTCCGTTGTTTTTGTTTTTGTAGCTTTTGTTTAACATTTTAATGTTAAACAATGTTACACCATTTCCATTTTCGTAACAATACATAATGCAAAAACAATTCAAAACTCATATTCATTGTAAATGCCTTTAGTCATGACAATAATTGAAAACAATTTCTTTTTTATTGTTCTTGTTGGTTTTTTAAATAAAAAAATAAAAAACTTTTAAGCAAATCTCCAAAATTACTAAAGAGAGCTCTTTAGAGATATGGTTTCCATAAAGCATAGCAGAAAACTAAATTTAGTTTAGATTTGTTCTTCTTGTTGAAATTTTGATGAAGACTTCTGTCTGCAACAATTCCATCAATGCCACACTAGCATCCTTTTTTACTCTTTTTCATGTATTTCATGAATTCCATTCAATTTGACTGTCGCATGCATCCACCACATCATGCATATTAAGAAGCAAAATTGTAAAATCGTAATGCATGCATGACAAGTCTGCAACATTTAACAAGTAAGGGAGACAGGGACAATACAAGTGTGCCTGCATGTGTGCTAAAGTGCGATTGCAAAAATTTATAAAACTCTCTACTCTCGCCAAATACCTCGCCATATTCCCATGCATGCATGAATACTGTGTGTGATTTATCTCCAAGAACGATATTTAATGAAATTTTCTAAAGCATAACTTTGCATATTCTTGGGAACTTTTTAAAAGAATTTTTGACGTGATAATTTACGCTGAAAGCCACAATAGTATTGCAGACAGACAAATACTGTCTTAATTTCGAGTATTGTGTGACAAGGAACTACACTTGTAAACATCTTTGACAGGCGTTTTAATACTTTCAAATATTCTTAAACACTTGCAATGACAACAAATTCAAGAATTTGATTTGAATACTTGCAGTGTGATAGATATTGATGATGTTCAGGGCTAGAAATATGTGCATAGTACAGGTATTGGCCAACAAAGCAAGGAGACAATATAACAGGCATTGTGCACAATCATAGGAGAAGTAGTTTGAAGCTGTCAACTATTTTTTTATCGTAAAGGAAGTCGATAACTTCTATTGCGAATTATATTTTCTGGTCGGCCATTACAATTTAGTGACCATCTGGATTGAAATGTTTTGAAAGCACTATGCGACTAGATCCCAAACAAGATTTCGAAGCGAAACTGGTTGTTGTTAACTAGTTGGTATTTGGTAGGAGTAATAAAGAAATAATAACTAAGGAGGGTAGTGCTACCTAGTTAGGAACTAAAAATAAATATACGTTTACCATGAGTCGCCGTAGTCTAGTAAGTTGTGTGAGGGCTTATAAGATGTGAGAAAACGGGAAAGACATCTCGAACAGAACGAAATTGGAGAAAATATTTCTTAGCTCTGACAGTACATTGCCATGAAAAGTTTATCAAAAATCTGTCGTCCAGAAACGGCTTTAAATATACACCATAAGTGGTGTGAGAAGCTAGAATGTAAATCTGACTGAAGGGTTTGTAATGACCAATTATGTATGTATGTATGTATGTATGTATGTATGTATGTATGTATGTATGAATGTACTTTTTTTTTTTTTTTTGTCTTAAGCCGGAGGTGGTAATCTTCGAAAGAAACTTTTGTTCCAACAAAAGAGTGTACGATTCACCATCACTGGTGCCTACGTACTAAACCCACCCCCACACACTTCAACCACTCTCCCCCCGCGGGACTGCCGTAAGGTATTACTTCGCGGAGGGCTGGTTAGCTTTAAAGCTTTATCCTACTAATTTAAATTTCGCCTTCGTTCCTCCAACCTTCGGAGTTGCAGCATAACTTCAGCCATTCTCTGGCTGTATTGGCTCCATAGAATCCTAGAGTCCATCACCTCTTCCATTAGCCGGTTTGGTACAAAACTCGTTTCACCGGGCCATCTAAATCTAGGGCAGCATGTTAAAATATGCTCCGCATCTTCCTCCTCATCTACACAGCTTGGGCAAATAGGGGAACTATCATGTCCAAATCTGTGCAGGTACTTCCTGAAGCATCCATGACCAGTTAGGAACTGGGTCACATAGTAGTTCAGCTCGCAGTGATTGTTCTCCATCCAAGGGGTTATATCGGGAATAAGGTGAAATGTCCATCTCCCCTTTAAACTGTTCTCCCATCGTGACTGCCATTTGTGCATGGAAGTCCTTCGTTCCTCCGCTCTTATAGCTACCATTTGTCCATGTATGTAAGTATGTATGTGTGTACGTATGTATGTATGTATGCATGTATACGTTTGCCAAGGGCACTGTTTCCAGACAATAGCAAATAAACCTGCTGCAGTAAGCTAAATAACTGTAAACTAACATTAGTATTATTATGCAATGGTTAAAATTTTGGTCAAACAGACTGCTAGAAATCAAAGATAGTAATAAGCATGTGGGAAATACTTTTTGAACGATGCACATGATTATTTAAACTGAATTTGAATGTAAAAATAACAGAATTTCTTTTACTACAGTTGTATTCCATTTATCCTTATAATATAGGCGTCTCCCTGTATGGAAATTGTTTTCCCATATATACACTCTTCATGTACGTTTGTCCATTTAAACAATTTAATCAGCATTACATACGTATTCGTTTTCACGTAGAGATTTTCGTTCTCATACTTTTTCCATTTCTTCTTCTTAAAATATAAAATTTTCTCAACTTATATTTCCATCTTTTTTTTTTGTGTCTCAAGACATTCACAACAACATTCTTGTCGTAAAATGGGATGGCAAATGCTTCTCACCAACATCCCATGCCTGTCTAACCATTCCAGTTCATATGCTTCAAGCTTAGTACCCTAAGCCATGTAGCAGAAATAAGATGAGAAATGAAGAAATTTCATTTTGAATTTCTATTCTTTCGTTAAATCTTGTGGTCTTTTTAGTTAAAATTTTTGAGAGTGTTTTTTTCGATGTTTTTCCATCTTTTTTTTAATAATTTCATAATCTTATTTATTTACTCATCTTTGAACTTTGCAAATGTGCTGCTTTTTTGGGAGAAAGGGGTGGGGCAGGGGGCGAATACTTCGAAAACATAGCATATTTGAATAGAATATAACAAGGGCTACAAGTAAAACTGTAAAGTTCAATGGTGAACGATTTAGTGTAAAAGATAGAACGAGAGTAAGTCAGGCAGCGAAAGGACGAGGCCAGGGCAGCGTTGTCGCGCGCGCCTGAGTGTGCCCAGCAACGAGACACACAAAAAGAAGAGAAGCGAAAAAGGCAAAAGAGGTCCGCGCCGTTATATTGGGCATTTTGGTTTTGGTGATAGATGAATATTGCCTTCCACATTTAAAAGAACAAAAATATTCAAGTTTAATTAACGTTAGCATACACGAGAATCAGAAAAGATAAACGCAGCCGTACGAACATTTTTACGAACTTTTTTTTTTCTTATTGTTTTTCTATAAAAATTTAAATTTCAAATGAATTTCAAGATTTTTGTTTGTGTGTCATACTCCCGAAGATCTCAGTTGGATAAAAAAAAAAAACACTCAGTACTACTATTGGATATTCCAAATCAAATTTTGAAAATGGGAAAATTTAAATTGTAAACTTTAGACAATCAATATGGTCGCCATAGTTTAGTAGATGAGGCCACGGTCCAAACACACCAAGTCAGCTACCTCCAAACGAAGTATAAAAAAATATTTCTTCGGGGACTTTCTATCAGCAGTCTTCTGGCAAGAACTCTAAGTGCAATAAAACATACATGCTTACATAATTGGTTATCACAATCCTTAAGTCAGTATTACGACCTAGCTGCTCACAGCGCTACCACTAATGTTGTGTGTGTTAATATTTTACATGTTTGGACCTACAGTTTAAAGTCGATTCTGAACGACAGATTTTCGGCATTTTTATTTGCTCTCAGAAGTTTTGCCAGAAATCTGCTAATAGGAATGTGGCCGAAGAAATATTTTTTCATTTAACACTTTTGTTGAAGACGTCTGATCTGGAGTTTTACCGCGACCTTACGTTCTAATAAGCCAATACATTATCTACTCAACTAAGGCGATTTTTACTTTACACTAAGTTATGTAAAGTTGTGAATACCGTGGCAAATTTAAGCATCTCTACATGATTTTCGTTAAATCTTTAACTCTTAAAAGGTTTAGAAGATCACTTTTACATTTGTTTAAGGCTTAATCCATTAAAACAAAGAAAACCGATTTTATGCTTGTGTGTGTTTCGTGTTTCTGACATCAAAATGTTTGCATTCCGATATCAGCGCAAGTGGAATAAGTGACAAGTAGTCCTGTTAGCACACCATTAAGTCATTACTTTAAATGTATTTTGTATGACAGGCAATGTTTTTGGAAGCTCTTTGTGCTATGATGCTCACTATGCTATGGATGGCTATGAGCAATTTATTTTCGTTTTTAATTAAATTTTCAACCATAAAATAAAGGATTATGGGGGAGTACTTAGTTATCCATAAAGCCGAACATGAAAACCTATTAAGATTATTAAATTTATAATCATTGAAAGTAAGCCAACATCGAGAGCATGTATGCAACACATACAACATGGCAATTGTGTTGAAGCCATCATATTCAAATTTCCATGAAGGAGGTAAATGTTGCATTGCATGCAACATGCTAAAGCATACTGCAGAAGAGTTATTTGCTGCTTTATGTATGATTGAATATAAAAAATATGATTCGTATGTATTCTACTATTCCCTTCTTTTTTTTTTTTTGGTATTTCTCTACTCTTTTTTCCTCTGAACTCTGTAGCCCATCATATGTGTGCTTATCAAGGATATTTGGTTCAAAGCCAGCTAGCCTGTATAGACAGACGCGGGCAAGCGAATGATCATATATTTCAGAATAAAATGAATTTATGAAACCATAAAAATGTATTTGATTCCTCTCTCTCTCTCTCTCTCTCTCCCTCTCCCTCTCTATCTCACTGTGTTGCTTCGTTATATAATAAATTGTATTATTTGTTACTCTATTTTACAGATATTCACCTGAATCATGCATTGTACCTCACGAACCTATCCGTCCGCGCATTATTGATGCCTCACAAAAAGCAAAACTTTTTTGCAGTTACGAAATGGCCAACCAAACACTCAACTCGGTCAAATGGTACAAAGATGGCAAGAGTTTTTCAGGTAAGTTTTTTTTTATCATTTTTTCTATTCGTTTTTTTTTATTTTCTTTCTTTTTCTCATTTCATAGATGAAATAATTTTTTTTGTTTTTTTTTTTTTGGCATTCGTTAGGCTTCAGTTAGCAACCGGTAGCAACCACATCAGTGTTATGATGAAATTCTAGAATTCAATTCGGTTGCGAATTATTTTCTACTTTATTTGAACTATACGCGGATTACCTACAATAGTTTGTGACTTAAAAATGGCACACACGTTCAATTTGATTTCTTTAACTTTGTATTGAAACTTTAATAAAATCAATCGACATATTTGTAGCGCATTTTTCTTCTTCCATTTTGTATGTACATTTAGGAAATTGATTTTGTCAGTTCATTTTCATTTTCGATAATGTTATCGCGGCTATGAATGCACAGAAGTAATGCACATAGCTGGTACAAATTCAAACCCATGCTACTGGAAAATTTCCCCTTTAGGCCGTCAAAAGGCTCTGTAAATTCATATTACGCGTTGTGATTATTCTTTAAGAAAAACGACAAAACAATAAAGCATTTACAATACTAGGAGCAAACAACAATCAAATTACAATAACAAAACTACATAGAAAGATCACAATACGCGATAAAAGTTAATATGAATTGTTTCGATATTTACAGACAGAAATCAAGTGCGTATACCAACCATCACTTTTCTACACTTCGCCCCCATAATAACCATGACCAAGGTTTCAGACAAATTCCGATAACAAGAGATAGTTTAATTGTTTAGAAATAGAATTGCGCCCCTTATGTACAGTCAATAGGACAAGCAATTTATACCAGAGGACTACTCACATATACTGACGATATAGGTATTATTGGTTAAAGGTGATCGCTGTTTTTTTCTAATATTGAAAATAAATTGTTGTTGTTGTTGGTGGCAACGAACAGAGAATCCATAAGGTTTGAAGACAAGTGAACGTTGGCAGCTGCAATATCGATTTTAAAAATCTCGGTTCGGCCATAGATAAAAGGAAAAACACCAGCTTACGTCGACCTCAACAAGCACTGTAAGAACAAAGATCTCTCCCGATGAACCAAAATCACATCACACAAGACTTCAGCGCTACCGTGTTGTTATATTAGCAGTGAGTGTAGACATCAAACTGATCATAAGCTGTATAAACTTTATGCTGACATCGACGCCATGCGTATGAGTGTGAAAAATCGATATGCTTACCACTCAATTGTAATTCAGACTAACATACATACATACATACATACATAATTGGCCATTACAACCCTTCAGTCAGGATTACGGCCTAGCTTCTCACACCACTTATGTTGTGTGTGTTAACTTTATACATGAGTGGCGGGACCTACAGTTTAAAGTCGACACCGAACGACAGATTTTTTTGAGAAACTTTTCATGGCAATTTTATTTACTCTCAGAGTTTTTGCCAGAAATCTGCTGAGAGGAAGTCGCCGAAGAAATATTTTGTTCTTCATATTTCGTTTTTGCGGGGATTCGAACCTGGCCTTTCGTCTAATAAGCCAAACACACACTACCTACTAGACTACGGCGACTTCAGACTAACATAACCACTTGTTATTTAGCCCCTAAAGAAGATGTATTGTCCACTGGGATATTCTGGGATCGTTGTACATAAAATATCGTGTAATTATATCGATTCCTCTTAAAAGGTCTTGAAAAGTTTTCTTCTTCCTCAGCAGGGAAAACTTACAGTACTTTAATCTATGGGTTCGGTTAGTGCTGAGCAAATATGATGATAACACTTCACCGATGTTTAACCACAACATTTGAGAGGCAAAGAATATGTTTTCTGCCGTAGTTTTCTCCTATGAAGGAACTCTTTCACCTGGAAATAGAAGAGATGTGGGTGATTAGGTAAGTAGATTGAAGGGGAGAATACCAACCAGAAGTCATAAGGTAGGCTTGTTAAGCGCTCGCCATTACAGAATTCCAACCATAACTTCTTTGTGAAGTATCCTGTATCCTGTATTTTATGCCCGATATAGTATCTCATATAAAACATTAGAATATCGTGCTCACGAAATCCAGGTAATGCCATAAAGGGTATTTTATCGCTTTGATGTCTCCTTCACATGTTCGCTATGCCATATACGTACATATGTAGAGTAGAATGACAAGTGGTTCAATGGGTTATCCATGTTTTTATTCTGCCCTATTTTGGCTTTGGCATTTATGAGCATTAATTGTTTATTTGGTACTCATATAATGCGTACCGTATCATGTCATCATGTATTCCGTGATCGCGCGTACTTAAGATCCGATAGAAGAGGTACAATTTAGTTTTTGAAGGTACCATGCCTTAGAACTATTTGTACAGCAACAAGTTTCCATATTCATCTATAACATGAATGACCAAGAAAATTGATCTAGTATTTGGAGCTGGTCATGTAATTGGTCAAAGCGATGCAATTGGTGGCGATTATTATGCTAAGCATCCTATCGGATAACTCTACGTTAAGCAAATATCTGTCCAGCGTATAAATCATATTCAGATCGATCCATGCCGCTTTAGTATGGGGAAGATTCCTTCAGTTGATTGAGGACTGTTNACCCTTGTAGGCGATTTGATCACCGCGATAGTTATTCTAATGTAGCATTTCCAATTCATAGACAACAAACAAACTACTACTACTACTACTACTAAGTTAGTACGTAACACACATAAAGTCATAAAGTTGAGCTATGCGCATTCACGGGTACCTTACAGTGTCAAGGAATTTTTTGATATCTTCAACAAATATATAAAAAATAACGTTCTTTGTTTCTCTATTCTAATTTCATCTACACCAATACAGTTTATACAGTATTCCCTCGGACTTAAACACCCCGGATATAATACTCCCCGCTCAATAGCACTGCAATTTATGCAATCTTGATTTTTACTGCTAAATGTACTGAAACTATTTCGTTATCTGCCTTCCGCTTTTAAATATTCCTCAAGAAAAATTGTAGTTCATGCTTGAAATTTGCTTTAAAAATATTCCGTTATATGACCCCACCAACTTCCTTTAAACGTTTCTGGTAATATATTGAGTGGTTATGCTGATCAAATAGCAATTCTCGAGCCAGATTTATTTAAGAAAAGTAGTAAAAAATTGGACAACGCTATACAATTCCAAAGATCCTATTCTCCTATCAATGTTTGCCTTACGTAAGTTGTAAAGCTCTTCAACTAATCTGGCCTGGTAACTGTTTGCATAATTAATGCTACCGTTAGAGCCTGACTATGCCTATAAACTCCGCTGCAAATCCATCTCATACAGCAATTTCATTGCAGTGGTCTTGAAAAATACACGTTGTAACTGCACCAGAGATCAGCAATGAATTAGTTTTTCGCTACTCATAAGTACTCATGAAATTTTGAGTATAATTGAGTCAACAGTATTGAAATTTAACTATTCTGATTCATCGTACTCAGTACAACGTTGATTTATAAGTACAAGTTGCAATGAGTGTGAGTACAAAGTTGACACCGAACTCATAACATTCGAAACATGTTTGATTCATACGCCTATGTACTCATAAATGATTCGAGTGATTCAAATCATTCATCAATATTGACAGTCTTAGTTATTGTTGCATTTACAACAAAAGAAAAAAGACACACAAGCAAAAAACACAGAGCAGCAAGCAGAGCAAACACACAACCATCTAGTGAGTATTGTAGCGTTCGTACGGGATTCATACTTACTTTGTAATGCTTGCTATAGCTTGTATATGTTGAGTAAAGGAGAGTAGAAATCAAAAACATCATGCGTAGTGTTAAGTATGAGTATGATGAGCACATCAAATTTTGAATATGAGTAGTATGAGTATGATATTATAATAAGTATGAATGCGTATAAATATCGGAAATTATGAGTATGATTCGAATCTAGTCATCTTTTTGAATACTCATTGCTGATCTTTGAACCGCACCAAGTTATAAAAAATGATCTTCAAAGCGCCCTCCGACCAGCCGGCATAGACGAATAACAAATACGAAACTGAAATAATTTTATCAGCTTGAACGACAAGTGGGTATTTACTCACAGGTGCGCCATTTTGTCAAAGAAAATTCCCCGCTTATAAGCATTCTCATGCAAGCATTTATTGATGTCCTAATATCCAGGGAATACTGTATTCGTTTTTTTCCTTACATCGACTGCAATGTTAAGCATTTTTAGTTACAGAAAAATATTGAAGCCAATAAAAGGCTGACAAGCCTTTGCAGCAGCAACCAAAAATTATTTGAAATGACGTTGTTGTTTTTCTCTCTCTCTCTCTCTCTCTCTCTCCTTTCATTCCTGTAACTCTTAACTCGTTTAAACAATTAAAAACTGGCATGTTTGTAAAAACATGTCGCATTTAATTTGGAAAAATTTACAGAAAAAAAAATAATTTCCAATTGCTCTTCAATTTAAAACCTGCTACGAAAGATACAAAAAATTTGATTTACATTGACAATAACGATAGAGAGAGAGAGAGATGCAATGCAATGTGTAATGTGTTCGTTCAAAAACTTTTTTTTTTTTTAACAATTCGATGGCATTTAATTGTCACAATTTATTAGTTTCTTTTTAATACAATATAATGGAATGGAGAACATAAATACATACATACGAGTATGTATTATTATTGTTGTTGTTATTGCCTGTATTATTGTTATAATTATTGTTGTTAGTGGGCTATTACTATATTGTATACACTTATGTTGATTTGTTGACAGGGTTTTTTAATTTGTATTAAAATTATTTCATTTATTGTATGTATATAATCAGTAACGAATATTTTTGTATATTGACAACACACACACACACACACACACACAAATTTAATTAAATTACACTGACGGCAACGACAGCCAAACGACAATCACAATGACAATGGCAATGACAACGATGGTGGTGTTGATGATAGTTTTACTGGCAAATTTTATTCATTTAAACAATATGTATGTATGTATGTATGTATGTATGTACTCATATACCAATATTCGATAAGAATTAATTCGTATGCCATTAATTAGAATCAAAATTGTCTGTGGCAGGTACGATGCTGTATTGAAGAGACACCATGTGATATAATTTGTGCAGCCATAAACACATAAAATACCAAATGATAGACGAAGTTCAATAAATATGTTTGAAATTTTTAAAATGTTGCACAAGAAATTGTAAAATAAAATCATTTTTAATTTTTTTAATTCCTCAGCTAGGGAAGTGCAATCTACAGTCAAAGAAAAAGTCTTTGCACAACAATTTATGAAAAATTTACAATCAAGAATGTTTGAAGCAAGTAACGAATATGAAAGGAATACAACATAGAATTATTGAAAACAATTTTAGTTGTATGTAGACTTCTTTTTTGACTGTATAATAATAGATCGAGAATTGTTTCGAAAATATTGCTGTCCCCTGTTTATTTGATTTTCTAAAATTATTTCTCTTTCGAAACATATGCTCTTCCACGTATGAATATATTTTTTGAATGCAAATTAAATCACAGGCCACTTAATTTATGGACGATAAAAACGGTGACACCCAAACTTCAATTCTGTTAAAAAAAAATTGAAAAGAAGATTTAAACATCGTTGAGATGCTCTTAGTAATTAATTGATGAAATTTTTCCTAGTGAAATCTGTACTTAAAATGACTCTGTAAAGTATAGTCCAATAGCGCTACACATGATGATTGAGGAAACCAATTGTAGTTTCAATTTTATGAAGAGACTTCTTGAGAATTTCATTTGAAATAAATTTATTCTTTCGTAGGTTGTATACATAATCGTACTGAAACCATATATCGTATTGCCTATTCCATGTTATGTTCATACGTCCTAATTCTAAATAAATTGAATATTTTTAGATAAGTTTTCTAAAATTAATGGTGCATAGATAAGGGCACTTAAATATTTAATTGACTCAAATAAGTCCTTATTGGTTTTGGGTTAGGGGATAGCAAGTCCAATTAGTGTCCCATATGTCGATTGTGGACCACCTAGCGTGAAGTAAGCTCTCTCTCTCATTTAGTTACCTCAGTTCTGTTCCCCAAATACCGATGACATTTCTTCCGAAGTACAGGACACTTCATGGCAGTTTCTGCAGTAATTCTTATGCAATAGTACAGTATTCCGTTAGAATTCCTTTTAGAATGCGAACTAAAGTAGTTCCGTGGTTCGCTTTCTGTCCAGTGCATGATACAGCAGTTTGGAAATTTGTCAACTATGTATTGTTACGAAAATGGAAATGGTGTAACATCGTTTAACATTGAAATGTTTAACAAAAACTACAAGAACAAAAACAATGGACTTATTTAATTGATTAACAAATAAACAAAAATTAAGCAACAACATCAATATAACGAAAAAGGAATAAGAAAGTAAACAGAAAACAACAACAACCGCAGGGATATATGTAAACAATTTACACTAACAATACGCAAGTAAACATGTATGAATGCAAACATGTTGTTTACATGTTGTTTACAATGTTGTTTACATTCGTAGAATTCTCGTGATGGCGAGGAACGGAGCCCTCGCCAACGAGAACATTCATGAGACTGTTTACGTCGCTATATAAAACGCAAGGCAAAGCATGCGGAGTCTAAGTAGAAGTTCAGTCAGTCTTGTGTGAAGACGCGTTGCGTGTGAAGTAAGCAATAGTGGTTTGACGATCTCCGTTACGAAGATCTAATAATTGTCATTGTTTATCGCAAAGAGCATAAACAGAAGAATAACAAACAAAGAAATTGTTGTTGTTAGAACCAGTTGTGAACAGTGGCACACAAAAGTTGTGTGTTAATAAAGAACTTTGATTAAAATTAAACATAAATTTATTTTTATTTTTATTTGCAATCAACGAGCTCATATTTCAAACGTTTTTAAAAGGTAAAAACTTAAGAGTAATTTGGACCACCCACCGTTTGTTCAATTCCATGCTACTTTTTTCAAATAAGTAAAGTAATTTGTATGGGCGCATATATCCCTGCCATCGTCTCCTTCTCAGACATTTCCAGTCCCTTCTATACAATTTCGTCCGTTTCTCTTTATGTCACAGTGGCCCCAAACCCAGCAGGGGTGGGTGTTTATGCAGTCTAGAGATTTCAGGCAACTCCTGACGCCCTTTGATTTGATGAGGTGGGTTCCCAGCGCATTGATTACTGCTTGATAGTAATCAATATGATCACATATGATTAAGTTCGAAGCAGGTAGTTACTCAGTTTCAATCAAACGTGCAAATTGTTCAATAGCAAAAACCTGCGCTTGAAATACGCTGGCCTGTTTAGCTATTCTGTATGATCCGTTTTTTAGAATAAACCCCAGATCTGCTTCCACATTCCATTTTTGAGTCGTCGGTGAAAATCGTTATACCACCGTCACCGGTGACGGTTTCACTAACCCATTCTTGCCGTCTGGAAGTGTGAATTTTTTATGCTAGACCAGCGAAGTCTTCTTTACAACAAACAAACAAATCTTATGGCTTCTTTTTTTTTTCCTGATTTTCTATATTTTTTTAGGGTATTAACGTAATATAATTGCCTTTCAAGATATTTTAAAGCAAGAAGATAGGGTGCGTGAAAAAGTTTGGTTACGTAATAGATTCAGATGGCACTTAGGTAGAATATCTTCTCCCTTCTCAAAGAAATCTTTTCTTTTCGACTGTGTTCACGCCAGTCTTTTCTATGTTAACAACCAGAAAAAAAGTTAAAAAATCGAGAAACCAAATTGATATGAAGCTTCACATACAAAACTACCCAAAGCGCTCGATCCATCCAAAAAAACTAAAACAATGCCTGCCTTGTGGCAAATAAAACAATTTTATATTGCCACACTAAAACTGAAAATCTATTCACAAATTATTTAAATTCTTCACACTTTCAGAAAAACCACAAAGGCATACAAAATAAATAAAAAAAGAACTTTTTTATGCAATTCCATTGTGAGGGCATAATAAAATACAAAAATATTCTATGCCAACCAAAATATGCACAAAATTTTTTAACTAAAAACGGATTTTTTTTTTAATTTTTTTTTTTTTGGTTTATTTTTGCCCTGCATCAAAGCCCATCGACCACAAAAAAACAAAAAAAACAAAAATTACTTTAAGCCACAATTGATTAAAAACCCGGGTAATTTTGTTGAAGGTTTTATATCACTTTTGTATCGCATCGTTCAATTCAATTCAATTCAATTCAATTCCATCGTATTTAGTTCAGTTCCGTTTGTAAAGACAAATGAAATTTACTTAATTTGACTTGAAAAAAAAGGAAACCTAAGAGTACGAGTATACAAAACAGAACAGAACAGAACAGAACAGAAGTAATGGTTAAATAAAATGGCAACAAAAAAAGTGCTAAAAATTAGCAATTAAAAATATTTTATGGCATTGCCAACCAATTAAATTCAATACAATGCTACACACATACACACACACACACACTCTCATTCACCACAAAAAGACAAAGTCTAAGCAAAGAACAATTTAGCCATGCATGGGGGTAGCGAATTAACAAATATTGTAGAGAAAATGAAAGAAGAAGAAAAAAAAATGTTGCCATGAAATTAAAAACAATTTTATCCAATAGCGTTGGGCCACTGCCAAAGTGAACACAATGGAATGAATTATGCAATATATGGCCCAATAAATTTGAATTCATTAACGTTTCGTACTTCACTGATACTACTTCGTATCAAAGTACAACCGCCAATTGGTCTGCTTGGATTAGAAGGAACCTCTGTGGACGTTTATAAGACGTTATTCTTAAAATATTTTTTAATTCAGCTTGACATTCTTCTTTTCTCTAATTGTTTAAAAAGCAACACACTATTAATTAGAATCGATCTACGCTTCTATCTCAACAACAATATCCGCATTCCCTGTGAGTAGGAGATGTAGACAGAAATCGAAAAATGATTTGTTTTTTAATTGGCATACTTACATACAGTCGCCGTAGTCTAGTAGGTAGTGTGTTGGCTTATTAGACGAAAGGCCAGGGTTCGAATCACCGGTCAGACATCAAAAACGAAATGTGAAAAAAATATTTCTTCGATGGCCTCCTCTCAACAGATTTCTGGCAAAAAACTCTGAGAGCAAATAAAATTGCCATGAAAAGTTTCTCAAAAATCTGTCATTCGGAGTCGACTTTAAACTGTATACTCATGTATAAAATTAACACACACAACAAAAGTGGTTAATTATGTATGTACTTACATACTTAACATAATTGGTCATTACTACCCTTCAGCTAGGATTACAACCAATCTATTCACATCTTGTGTGGCGGAATCTACAGTCTAAAGTGGAGTTTTTTTTAGAAACTATTCATGCCGTTTTTTTTATTTACTCTCACAGTATATTGCCGTAAATTCGATGACAGAAAGTCAACCGAGGAACTATTTTTGCATCTTTCATTTTGTTGTAGATGTCTGACCAGGGGTCAGACCTGAACAGTAGTCTCAGGTCTAATAAGTCAACATACTACCTACTAGGCTATGGCGACCTTAACTCATATACTTACTCTACTTTATAGTCAGGATTAGAGCTTAGGTTCTTCGAACACTTATGGCTTTGTGAGTTAATTTTATATGTGAGTGGCGGGATCTACAGTTTAGAGTTGGCTCTTTACTTATAGCTTACGTAAGTCAAGACTACATACTATGATAATCTGTAACCGGGTGAAAATGGTCAATAAATTCAGGCATATTTAAAGTTTTTCAGCTAATGAATATCCTCATGGAAGAACCATATCTAATTTCTCTATATAACCAGCAAAATATTAAATTTTATTTGACTAACTGCACATATTATTACGTTCATGCCCCCTTTCTTGAATTAAAAATATTCACGAGTTCATTTATTATAAGCGAAAGGAAAACAAAAATCAATTCAACAACAAACTACACACATCGTATGGTACACGAACAACTTATTTTAAGTACGAGAATATACAGAAAGGTAGCAAGACAAAGATAAAAATATTCAACAACATTAGTTAATAAAATGTTCACAAAGTTGCCAGACATAAAATGAAGCAGTATAAACAGAGTGAAGAATGATGCTACCATTGAGTCATGAATCTGTGAATCAAGAGTTGTATTGAAAACTATACGTTAAACACAACGAAAGTTTGATTTTTGTAAATAAAGAACCGTGAATAAAATTGATAGAGCATGATTCTCAGTTGATATAAGCAGTTATTTAAGTAAAGGATTGTTAGAATCAGTTGGAGTTAGAAAGGAAGCTGAAGACGTCGCACAGGTAATTGAGGCTATTGATAAAAGTCTTGAAGAAGTGCAAGAGAAAGTTGAGGGCGTCATAGGGAGAGGGACGAACGCTGAGGTTGACGTAGACAAGGTGTTTTCTGCCTTATATGTAGATAACACTGATGGCAACAAATTTGGTGATGCAGAGAAGAATGTCAACTGTTTTCATTATTAGCAAGAAGGACCATTGCGTGCTGTGCGGAAAGAATTCAAGGCATAAAACTAATTTCTCCGATAGTAGTAAATCTTAATTAAATTTCAATCTTTGACATGACATGGCGACTAGAAAGTATTGAGTGCTAGAACAATTTATTCTGTAGACGTATACCACAGTAGATTCCATAATTCCTGTTAGTATATCGAGAACACTTGTCAAGTTTGTATTCGAAAATAATTTGAATTTGGTGTTAAACATATAGCAGCAACAGCAACAGATAATACGCGAAAAAAAAGGAAAACTTGAACGAGCTAAACAACTTCGTGCGTTACAGGATTAAAACGGTTAATGTGAAAAGTCCACAAGAGACTCCCGACTTACAGATCCACTGAAATGAACACTACAAAGTAATCAGAGGTTGACTAACGTGATGTATAATGCAAAAAAGCATTACAAGATTCAAAATGATAGCCAGTGGATGCGGAAACTGACAAATTAACGTTCATATAAGAGTGGTCAGTGTGTGAAATTTAAAATGTACTTTACTCGTATGTTTTAAAAATATTTTCAAAACATTAAATAAACTATGACCATTTCCTTAATTTGAAGATGTGATTTTGCAGTTCCTTAGTCGCCTTGTGCAA
>QOCX01001274.1:11342-32864 GCA_005959815.1 Sarcophaga bullata | reverse complement strand
AAAACTATTTTGAAATATTTTACGTTTTACGAACTTTAATTAACCTTATGTTGTTCGTTAAATAAATTCAAAATAAAAATACATTTTTATGGCATAAAAATGGCATACAAATCTGCTGCAAAAAAAAAAAAAAAATCATGTTCAATTGATATGTTTTCAGTTTGTTTGCGGGTCTGTCTTTCTGCAGTCATGTGTAGCAAATGACGCCCCCATTTAACAAAAAAAAAAAAAAAAAAGAAAGAGAAAAAACGTATAGACAGTCGTGAAATTGATGCCCGTAATAAAAACATATTAAAACGGATTAAAGGAAAACGTTGTAAAATAAACTTTTTCCCAAACATATCAGCAACACAACAAAGGATCTCACGCCACTAGTTCAAAAAAAAAAAAAAAAAAAAAATCAGTTTTTAATTATTTTCAAAACCATTTCAATTAATATTTTTGCTATTAAAAAATAAAAAAATAACAATAAATAGGCCTCTCATAGAGAAATATTAAAATAATGAATTTCCTTTATTACATTCCTTTGGTCAGAATTACGACCTAGTTTCTCCCAGCAGCCATATTATGTGGTAGGAGATATACACACGGTTTTCCTGGGCGTATGGTTATTTCAAATTATGGGATGAAATTACTCTCTAGTCAATAAGGTTACTTTCTGTAAATGCTTTCACTATTCAATACATGAACTGTGATACTGGATTCACACAGTGGCAGTTTTTATAGCCATTATTCGAATTGAATTGTTTCGAAAAGTCTGTGGCCATCCGAATGATGCTGGGTTGCTTCCCTTTGGCTGCAATCATCTATGTCTCCGAAGTATATTTGATTGTTTTTGCATCAGTTTTTATTTAAATTACAACTTAAAAGCTAAATAGGCCTCTTAACGTAAAAACGTGGGAGAATATGTTACAAGCCATGTAACTGAACTGTTATGCCTGCTGATCCTTTATTCATTTCATTTCATGTGATGTTGTGGTGGCTCGATAAAAGCAAAAACTAAGGTAGAAACAATATCGTCAGCAATAACAACAACAATATTTTTTGTAGTTGCCAATAAATGTTTTTACAGCTCAAAATAAGAACGAAAACAATAAAAAATAAAAAATAAAAATAAAAATTTACCACCAGAATTTCAACAACATCAAGTTTCTTGTACAAAAATATCTGTTGTGGTTGTTGTTGTTGTGGTTTTTGTTGTTGTTGTGTTTATATTTTGAAATGTTGTGAAACCATTCGATTGTTGTATGAAATCTTTTGAAAAATACACAAATTGTGGGCAAGAAACAGTAGCAGACACAGTATACAGTATATAAAGAAAGAGAAATAGAGACACAGAGAGAGAGAGAGCGAGTGAGAGATGGAGAAAGGACTTGAAACAAAATGCATGTAAAAATTACTCATACGTACTCATAGTTATACAGCAATTGTATCAATACTCACTCGCACTTATATGAGACACCTACATATGCATGTGTTTACTTAATGTTTTTGTATATGTATGTGTGTTAGTGTGTTAGTGTGTTCAAGTAGCATGTGAAATAAAAATCCTGTACAACTCAAAGTGCTGAAAGAGTTGAAAATTTGTTAAAGGGGATTTGTTAAAGGCGAGGGGGAGAGCTTAACGTGTGGGGTAAAAGGTTATTGAAAGCGGATAATGCTGGCCAGGCCAGGCCAGGCAATTGTTCCTATTGATGATGATGCTGATGGTGATGATGATGTTGCTGTTGACTAGCATTTCACTGCTACTTTTACCACATATTCGAATATTTACGTTGTGAACCCTTTAGCTTTATCACTATCTCTCTCTCTCTCTCTCTCTCTCTCTTTCTCTCTCTCTCACTCACTCTCTCTGAATTGCTTTAAAATATAGTTTTCCGTTCAAGTGTTTATTTCGTTCCTTCTGTACGTTTTATTTTCAGTATTTTCAGTATTGCAGTTGGTATTGTTGTTATTGCTATTGCCGTTGCTATTGCTGTTGTTGTGGTAGAGTTTTTGTAGCATTTTACCATTTGTAGCTCTTGGCATTGATGGTCATGAAATAACCTCTAACCGTTGCATGTATGTATGTATGTATGTATGTATGTATGTATGGTACTATGTGGGAAACACATTCGTATCAATATGTTACCCACTGATAACTGATAGAGTTACGCAAACCTTCTGCACCCTTATTGCCCCTCTAATGCATCAATTTCAATTCGGTTTTAAATCCCTGTACAGCTACCAACCAAAAAAAAAACGAAAAAAACGAAAAAAACTGGAAAATAAACTCAGAGAGTGAGTGTAAAAAAGCGTAAAATTTAATTCAGAAAAATGTATGTCAATAGACTATTTGCCCATTACACACTACACACTACACACTACACACTACACAAGTAAATGCTGCCTGCACTGGCTCGTATAACTTTTAAGAGAAATATTCTCTGAGAAATTTTTATATTTCGTGTGAGATTGTATGCAGCAATGTAAAGTATTCACTTGTACTTGACTATTGGAACGAAAGTAGCAACGCTCTTAAATATTTCAAATTATTTTATGCTACACTGAGTCTACCTCCCTGTAGTCTCTCTCTCTCTCTCTCTCTCTCTCTCTATCTCTCTCATTCTGTAATAGTGTTTGTGTCGATGTATTTGTATTTGAACTCAGATAGTATCAGTGTCGTATGGGTGCACAGGGCAATTTGCCAGCTGTATGGCTAAAGGTCGATTAAACGAATGTAGGAGGAGAGATCTATTTGGATGTGGGAAAAAGTAAAAGATTTATGGCCAACACTGTATTAATATCCAAAACATTGGACTATGAATTATGCCAACAACATGCACTACGTACTTTAACATGATCAGTTCAATGAAAATTACAAAGAACATGGAATTAAAAGCATCCTTTAAACTCTACAATAATAGGGGATAACTATTGGGTTAGATTTGATATGCATCCTTAAGTTATGCTATTATAGTGTTATAAAATCGTTAATAACGGTTTATTACGACATCATTAGCTTATCATATATGCAGAAACAAATTAACTTTTAATACCCTCAAGTGCTACTTGAAATTAGAAATTGGGGCCGGTTAGTGCCGGTGACTGTTCGATTAGATTTGATTGAAAAGTAATTTAAAAAAAGGAAGAGCGTGGTCATAAATCACAGATAAAAACGGTGGAAAACAAGTTTATTTTTGCTTTAAAAAAGAAATTACTACAGTTTTGATAATGAAATAAATGCTTTGATTTTTTTTTTTTTAATCAGAGATTGTAAAAATTCATTTAGTTAAGCAGAAAACCATGATTGATAAGAAGACAAAACAGTGTAATAAAGAATTTTTCATACGAAACAGAATAGCATTGCTGTAGGCCGGTAGCTAAATAGGTAGAAGTGAATGTTAAGTAACAGTAGCCTAAACATTTAGGGCACGCTTTATCCATTGTGCAATAAAAGCCTTTCATACATCCTAAATATATTATCAACTCTGAGTTTGTTGGTTCTCAATTGTGTTGGCAATATAGATAAACGTCACGAAAATTCAAAAACAGACGTTTTGTAGTTTCCCGAAACGTCACTATGCGCCGCTGCCCATGTAACACGAAAATGCTATCGCTTTGTCCACTTATAGAAATCCTCACGGTATCCGTTGAATGTCCTAAAGATAGTTATTTTAGATTCCCTGGCTAACAGAACTCAGAGCCCTGACTAACCGATACCAGAGCCTTGATTAAGTGCGAGTGTTATCCTGTCTTTTAAAAGTTTCCTTTAAAATTTTTTTTTACGATTTTTAATCAAACTTTTTAAACTGATTTTCAATTATTCTTCCAACATTCTTCTTCTTTTTGTTTTTCATTGCAAATGTTCTTGTAATTTTTTTTTCTTCTATCAACTCGCTAGAGATGGCATGGTAGAACGGACGGTAAATTAATTTACTGTATTCATTTCACAACAACAACAACAACAACAACACTAACAATAAATAATAAAAATTTCTGCTCTATACCCCACAGATTTGTTACAACCGAACTTTTTGCAAAACAGAAAAAAAAAGCAAAAAAAAAAACGACAAAATGAAAGCGAAATAATTTATTAACGAAACTTTTCATGCCACCTCTCAACTGTATTTAAAAGAAACTTGCAATACAGTACCACAGAAGAACATCGAAGCCAATATTGTCTGTCTGCCTGCAGGTGGTGGTAGTGGCAACAATGCTGGTGTATTTTAATAACAATGTGGCAAGGCAAACAAAGTGTAATGTAAAGTTTTCTTTTGCTTAACTTTTGCCAATTAAATGAATATTTAATGCTGAAGGACAAGTTAACAAACGATTCTAAACAAAGTTTATTGCCAATTTGCCACCCGGTAAATATTTTATATTCGCTTGTCATTAGTTTATGACACGAAATGGAATGGAATTGACCAGTTAAAACAACTCTCTCTCTCTCTCCTATTGCTGGCAGCAGCTTACTTAGCTTAACTGGAAATAAAGAACAAATGACTGTGTGTGTGTGTGTGAGATTGTGTGACTGTCTGACTGTGTTATTATTGGTAACAGAAATCTATACTCTCGGTTGAATTGTAATTGTTAATAGTGTTTTGAGAAATAATTTTTTTTTTTATTTTATTTTAGTATTCAAACACTAACACTAACACAACACACTAATGTTGTAACATTTATGGTTTTATTGTGTATATATGTGCATGTGTGTAATTGTTGTGTAGTAGTAGTACTGTAAAGTACTTTAGCCATTGGCATCCCTTAAGTACCACAAATCAACTGGATTCAGTTGTTCTATGCTGTGCTATGCTGTGCTGTGCTGTGCTGTGCTGTGCTATGCAGTGTTTTGTTTTGTTTTGTTACGTTTCTTGTATTGTTTTGATTTAACCATACCCTCCACAATTTTCAACATTTTCGATTCGATTTTCTATTTTTCTTTTGCTTTCTACACAGGATTGCAATCAACTAACCAAGCAGTCAGCCAGCCATCAAAATCTACAAACATACAGCAGCTTCATCCCTACCTCCCTCCCCCTGACAAAGTCTTCTAAACAATGAAACTATTACGGCCAACCATCCATTCAGTTAGTCAGCCCGTCCGTTATTCAAGTCAAGCAATAACAACATCAAAATCAGCTGCAGAAAATTGTTGTGTGACCTTAACCTATTGTTGGTTGGCGGTGGTTAGAAGCAAATGCAGCAAACTGCTGCTGTGGATAAACAGTTGCTAAGTTAAGTCATCACTGTGAGAGAGTTTAAATCGCCCACAAAAGGTGAATGAAAATTGGTACGTTACGGCAGTGGCAGTAGATGGAAAGCATAAACTCATAGGAAGGGGATGTAAGTCCTTGCTTTGTTAGACAATTTTAATGCTTTCGGATCGAATGTCGGTTAAATTAGGTCCGATAGCGTCTCCGCAAGTAGTCATATGAGGTCCCAACATATGCTTCTATGTAGGTGCTCTCGAAAATATGTTGTCTCGGTCCCCAAGACTTTCCTGCGTAAGATTATCTCCAGGGCCGACGTAGGTGTAGTTTGCAAGGCACTGTAAATAATGATGCAGGCCGATCTTTCTATTGGCCGTATCAAATTGAGATAAGTAGTCCTTCCAAGGGATTTCCTCCATATCAGTTATTCGTCTGTCCAAATAACTCTGAACACTGCTGCACAGATCCAGTGAGTTGTTCTGCTTCATCGACTCCCTTTTTTTTTATCGTGTAAAGTACATTCGGTTCCATTGTGTAAAGAGAAAATCGAAAATTAATAAAGGACTACTCTCTCTCCGTACACTTAAAGGGTTAAAACATATTTGTTTTAAAAAGCCAATATAACCACACTATTACTAATACATGTGTACACACACAACAGCTATAACAACAACAATGATAACTACAGCTAGTGGTACTACTGCTGCCGAAGCTGATGCTTAATACTCGACTACCACAACTTTGACACTCGAAATTTTATCTGATCACACAGTGCCATGGATTGTAAAAATAAAGTTGTGAAAGCGTTTTTATTTTTCTCTTTTTTTATTTTCTCTTTTTTACTTTTTTTACTTCTTTTACTTCTTCAATATTCTCTCTTCCGCTCTCTGTTCCTCTTTACTGTAATGCCATGTAAAATGTTTATTTTTTAACTTCATGTTGTTCTTTCTTTGTTTTGTTGTTCTTTTTGTGTGTTTTTTTTTTATTATTGTGTTACTATTTGTTCTAAAGCAGCCATTATTATAGTGGTTGTTGTTATTATTATTTTAGTTGTTGTATTAGTAGTTCAAATATACCAACACACATACAGCAGTGCTTAAGCGACCCACATCCTTTAAATAGCAGTGCATCAAGGGTCTGCAAAAAATATAAAATAAAGAGAAAGAGAAAGAGAGAAAAAAGTAACGGTTTGTAATAATATTTTGATGGGACTTTAAATTACAGCTTTTATGACGTGCGCTTTTTCTATTTTTTTTTATTTTTTATTTTCTTTTATTTATTTTTTCTATTTTTTTTTTTTTTTGTATGAATTTTTATTTCATTTTGTATTTTTTTATTTTTTATTTATTTTTTCTATTTTTTTGTTTCATTTTCCCCTTTTTTTTATTTGATTATTTTTACCCTTGTTTGGCTTGTAAGTTTAATTGAAAAAAATTTAAAAGCAATTTGTTATTTCAAATTGATTTTTATTTTTATACACTCGGACTCTCTCTCTCTCTCTCATTTTTTTTCTTTGTAAGTGTTTTTATTGATGTAAGTGAGAATAAAAAAATAAAACGGCTTTAGAATGGATGGGGGTGCAAGACTTTGATGGACGAGATTAATTACGAAATTATTAAATGCTTTTGAATATTTTCCTTTCTTTCTTTCTTTCTTTCTTTCTTTCTTTTCAATTTTAACTGTAATTAACTGTTTACGAAAGAAAGAAAAAAATAAACGAATGGAAGCAAAAATTGTTTGCAAATAATTGTCCCTTACACATAAAGGGTTAGAATGATTGAAAAACAAAAAAAAGCTACTTTTTAATACGTTGTGATGTTAAAGTAATTTTACTCATAAATTTTTAGTAGCTTTTTAAGTCTGTATGATAGCATGAGAAAGTATGTTGCGAAGTAACATTTTTCTCTTCCTTTCTTAACTTATGCTTCTGCTTTTGATTGATACTCTCTTTATTGTACTCCCCACATTATTATCATAATTTAAAGCCAAACAAATATTGAACTTATGATGACTTCATCCACATACATATTATCGGGTGAAAACAAGAACTTGCAATGAAAAGAGAAAAAAATATCGTGTGTGAATTTATTTATTTTTATTTCACTTACTGAATAGGAGATGATGTATCACTTTTCATTCACTCACATGACGCTGATCGCTCATATATAGTATATGAGAGAAGAAACAACATCAACAACGAAAACAATTTCAAATTCATCATATTCCAAGGAAACTTTCAAACTGTTACGAATACTTTAAAAAAAAACATTTTCTTATAATCAACCAGTTACACAGTTACAACAGCACACATGTACTCACACAGACATATACGCACACTTGTTTGGTTTTAAAAACTTTAACATAATCATGGCTGTGGTTGAGTTAAAAAAAAAAAAGTAATGAAAAAAGATGTTAAACCAGCAATAAAATAAACACATCGATAGAGAGAGATATAGAGAGAGCGAGAGAGAGAGAGAGTGTAGAAAAGAGGGAGAGGTAGGGATAGGGATACCATTAAAAAGGACATGCGATTTCATTTGTACTACACGAACAGTACTTGAGGTAGTTAATGAACTTCTCTTCAAACATCTTAAGGGTGAAATTTTTTGTTCTCCGTTGTTTTCCTTTCTCTTTATTAGCGAACGTAGTAGTGGCATGTGAACTGTGTGGTACATGTTGATGATATGCTGCTGTTGTCATTGATTTGTGTGTGTTTATATGACCAGACCTGGATAACTGTGGCCTGACATGCCCTTATCATTCAGCCATTTAATGGGCACAAGTATTTATCAACACGTAAACAAAAAAATAAAATTAGGGAGGCATTAATTATTACCAAACAAAAACAAAAAAGAGGAAAACAAAAAAAAAACTCTTTTTTTAATGCATTTATTTGGCCTAAATTTTCTTTTGACTGCTCTTTATAGAATAGTTTTAAAATTCTCTTTTGACTGTCACCATTTGGTTTTAATTTTTTTCTTTTTTTTTTGGCTGTTTTGTTTCTTTTTCTTACTTTTAAAGCCACTTGTTGTTGTAGCGTTAAGATTTCTTTGGCAAGGCATGACTTTATAAATATTCCATTACTTTATAAATATTTATTTAAAGCTGGCCAACTGAAACACACTCACACACACATATATATGTGTATATACATTATTTTATAAAATAAAATTCATGTTTACTAGTGTATTAGAAACTTTTCTCCTATGTGGTCTGCAGTGTTAACAATTAGGTAGGAAAAGAAAAATGGCGTTTTATTTATTTCTTCTTCTTTCTTCAAGAAATAGCGGACTATTCTCACGTCTTTTTCATTTGAGTCTCTGAACATAAGGACTTGCAGCAAGGAAAAAAAATTTTGCGGACACAAACCAAAACAGATACCATACTTGAAAACACCATTTGCAATCCATGCATACGAGTTCCTATCGCCAAGATTAGGCTGAAAATTAGGAAAAATTTTGTCGATTGTCGAAAATAATAATTCAAGCTTTAAAGTATTTTTAATATCCTTTTATTCAACTTCTAAAAGCAACAATAAAGACTTTTATTGCCTTGAATCTTATGTGATTTTTATTCGTGAGTGCTTTTCTATAAGAAATCGTACTTTTTCGTGCCTCGTACTTAATCCTGCTTTTTTAGATTTCTAACTGTAATGTGTTGCCCCTAAATTAAGAAATTAAACTTGAATTTTCAATTGAAAATCACTAGCTTAGCTTCATTTGTTTAATGCACAATGCCAGCGCTGGTAGACAGTATATGTGTGTGTTTGCATCTCTCTCTTCAACAATGTTTATGTGTATTTAACAGTATTTTTATTTTCTCTGCTCCTTCTCTATAATTTGTTATTGTTTTCAATTCTTTACATTATTTTGTACTTTCTTCCTGTTTTGGCAAACAAAAAAAAAAAAAAAAAAAAAAACTTTTTCAACCTAACATTGTGCCTATGAGAGTTGCTGCCTGGTTTCCACAATGTTGATGGTAATGAATGTGCACTCTGCCATTAGTTGGTTTATAGCAGAAGTTGTGGTGGTAGTGGTGGCAATGGTAATAGTGAAGTAAAGTGATGTGGTGTGGTATGGTGTGGTGGGTATTTTCACAGTCATTTGGCTGCAATAGTGCATGAATAAAGAATATTTTTAAACTTAGAAGACGATAAGTTATCGCTTAAGAACAATGGCAATAAGATGTTGAACAGAAAAACGAAGAAACTTTGCAACACTTTTTGCTTTTCTCTTCGCTACTTTAGTTTCGTTTTGTTTTTTTTTTTTTTATGAAGCTTTTCCACTCAAAAGACATTTCAAAGTGGTGAAAACGATTAAAATTGTTTTAATTTTATTTGCATTTCTCTACGATTCACTGATTCTGGATTTTCTTTGAGCTTAAAACTTCCCTTGTGGACTTCTTTTGTTAAGCCGTGTAGCCAACAGCTGCAGTAGCACATTCTTTGTCGATTCGCTTTGCAACATTTAAGGTGTCACCGTATTAATAAAAGAAAATAAATTTTAAGGAAGTAGACGAAGAGTTAAAGGAAACAGGAAGTGTTTTTAAAAATCCATTTTCTATATAAATAAGCCTGCAATTAAATCCTTAAAAAAAAGGAGCACAGAAGAGAAAAGAAAATCACAACGATAATGGGAATTTAATTTTATTGCAGGCATACACATACATACATACACACATAGACACATACACTCATACACTTATACGTATGTATATACAATAAAAAGCCGCCAATTCTTCTGGTGTTTTACAATCATTGGATGCCTGTTCAATATGTTGTTTATTCGATGGCTGGGCGGGCTGGCTAGTTGTTCGAGATCTTTAACTGGCTGAATGAGCAGGCAGTGCCACAGAATTTAATTAAATTTTTTCTATTTAATTTAAGCCGTTTGTGAAAAATTTAATTAAAATTTAGTTTGGTTTTAAAAACCTTGTTATCTCTCTCTCTCTCTCTCTCTCTCTCTCTCTCTCTCTCACTCTCTCTCTTTGTATTCTCTCTTCTTTTTTTTTGCGTTTGTGGCGTTAACTGAGATTTTTCAAAAACAAATCGAATGTTTTTGTATTTTTTCTATAGGAAAATGAGAGAGTGGAGGGGGTAATAACTTACGGCCATTTAGGCTGTTTCTACTTAACTTACTGGTCATCAGACTATACTGCTAATACTCTGTTTCTATCTATCTGTATTTGTGTGTACGTGTGTGTGTTTGTGCATACAGATTTTCAATATTTTAACCACTAGAGAGATTAATTTACTCATTTTGCTTATCGTTATTGCTGTATTGGTTGTTACCCAATTGTTGCTGTTGTTGTTGTTGCTAATTGCCTCCTGTTCTCTATTGATATTGTTGATACTGTTTATTATGAACGATAAATGTTGTTGTTGTTGTTGTTGTTGTTGTAGTTGTTAATTTTATTTATTTTGTTGTAATTTGTTGGCTTCTTTACAAATAACAAAATATGCTGCTGCTGCTGTAGTAGCATGTTAAACAACAAATAAAATGTTTCCTATTACTCAACACACACATACACATAAACATGCACTCCAAAAAAACATAACAGATTTAACAGTGTGGGTTAAAATGATGTCGCATGAATTTACGTATAAAAAGAAATAAATTTTTAACTTTCCTGAAGGGTTTACAACCAAGAAAATAAAACAAACAAAAGTTGTGTTTCAACAACGTACGAATCTTTGTTCGTTTTGAAGTTGCCGTAGTCTAGTAGGTAGTATGTTGGCTTGTTTGATGTGAGAAAGTGGTTGAAAACACTGTGGTGGGACATGCAATTTAAAGTCAACTCCTAACGAACGACAGATTTTTAAGAAACTTTTCAGAGTTTGTTGCCAGAAGACTGCTAAGCGGAAGTCACCGAAAGAATTTTTTTTCAAAGTTCGATTTGTACGCGATGTTTGGAGTCTAGAGTACGCTTTCTGACAAGGTAATCAATAACAAGATATCCTTGTGTACCAGAAACCCATATTAAACTGACACAGAACTGCCATTGTTCGTTGTTATTTGCATAACGAATACTTTTGCTTGCCACTATTGTTTTTATAGATTTAATTAAGTGTGTGTGCATAAGCCTATGAGTGTGTATGCGTATGTGTGTGCGAATAATGAAAAATACATAAACGTTTATATTGAATAAATGAGTGAATGGATGAATGAATGAATGAATGAATGAATGAATGAATGAATTAATGAATGAATGAATGAATTAATGAATGAAGGACGACGACCAGAATAATGGTAATTGTATACGACCTTTTCAAATATTAGCTAAAATGCCTTCGAACAATATTATGCTACTCCGAGAAGAAGAAGAAGAAGAAGAAGAAGAAGGAGAAAGTGGCTGCAATACGTTTCTGTTCTGCACAATGGCTTGAAGGCGTCTTATGGAAAATTATTCTTTTGTTTTGTCATTATTAAACATAATTTTGTTGTTATAATTTTAAATTACAATAACAATAATAATAATAATAATAATACTAATAATACAACAACAATAACAATAACAATAATGCCAATAATATTAATAATATAATTTCTATGAGTATTTGTATTTGTATGTATGTATGTATGTAGCATTTCTGTAAATATTTTGTTTATTGAAATGAATGAATGAATGAATGACTTACTTAAGACCAAAGAGGCAGATAAATAACCCGATACGTATAGCTAATACAAGCAAAAATGACAAACTGACATACTGACAGAGAAGATAGAGAAGACAGAACGACAGAGTGATAGAACATTAGATAAGTACCACACAGTTACGCAGATTAAAACCATAAAAGTCAAGTATATGATTGCCATCGTTTGTATCATTATCATCACTGTCATCATCACCATCATCTTTATCATTATTAGGGTTTGCGTGTGTATGGAAAAGTTATTTTCGTTTTCGTTTTCATTTTCTTTTTATTTTTTTATTTTTCATTTAATTTTCATTTCCATTTTAATAAAATAAATATTTTTTATTTTTATTTTTATTTTTCTTATATTCGGATGTGGGGGTGGTAAATGAAACAGCTGCACACAGTGTTTATCAGGAGGCATGGAATGGAAAATAATTGAAAATGTTAAGACCACTCAGAGAGACTCATTGGTATTGGTTAAAAGAGAAATAAGACTTTATTAGCCATATAACGTATACAAGCACCATATGTTTACGATGATGGCCCATTTCTTATTTTCATTTTCTTACTCTCTCTCCAGGCCTCCATATATCTCTAACTGTCTGTGTTTTCTCTTTGAAGTATTAAAAAAAGCTTCTTAAATGCTCATTTAGCCAAAATAATATTTCCTTTTTTCCCCAATTTTTTTTTTTTGGTAATATTTACTGCTCGTTTTTTTTTTTTCTTCCAAAATAACATTTATTGTGAGCGTTTCATTTATTTAAAATTGCATTTCGATTTTTATTTTCATTATAAAACTTTATTGGTAAAAAGAATTTTGCCTTTGGAAGGACTGTTACTTACCATAGGTATGATAAAGAAGTCAATGATTCATGTTTCAATAGGAACATTTTTAGCTTGAAGACAAATAAATAAGAATTCATTCACTTCCAAGGCTATATAAACACTGAACGTGTTTATTCTGATAATGGAAAAAAAGAAAACATCAAAGAAATTACAAGAATTAAGAGATAAACAATGTTTAATGGTTGTTTACGATAACAAAATTACATAGAAAGACCACAAGTGGGAGAACAGTAAAGGGAATAACAATAACAAATCAATAGTAAGTTCTAGAAGTTACCAAATCTAACATTAATTATCAAAATAACATTGTTAGCGCATTGTAGCCTCTGTCTGGAGGCGTCATAAAAAAATATTCTCAATGAAACTACCGAAGTAATTTGCTTTCTAAGTGCTGTAGGATAGTTAACCGATACTGTTGCTTTTCCATATCCACTTTACGCTTTATTTACGCCATTTTAAGCTGGTGTTGAGATTTATGGCTAAAAGGAACCAAAATAAAAAACTACATTCAAATTGTCTGTGTTTATAGCCTTATTTATTTACACTCTTATTTCAACAGCAGATGTTGAATTGTTCACATCCAATTGACAACACGGCGGATTAAAAAAAAAACGTTTAAATTGTTAATTTCAATTTTAAAAATTTAAATACACACACACACACACATACACACACAATTACATACTTTTGTTTAACAGTTATATTGTAACAATAATGTTTAACTTGACAGCACTTTTTCTTTTGGCGCATATCAAATACAATATTAATTGAAAGAGAAAATCTCCACTAGATGTCGCTAAAGTATTGTGTGCAAAAATAAATTTAAAACGGATAATATAAATTTAAAATAATTATTAAACATTCTCGTAATAAAAATCACTTCACTGTCTCTAAAAACTTGGAAGTTTTTATGTACAAAAGTATACAAAAAGGTATATGAGAGGAAAATTTATAGAGACCCTGATATTATAGAAAAGAAAAAAAAAGAAAATTGTGTAAAAATTTCACGTTCTCTGCACATGCAAAGCATTATTCAGCTTTTGAAACGAAAGTTATACAAAACATACGTGAAACCATGAATAGGATGACGACTGCTTCATTACACGCTTGGATCCTAATAGAATGTAAGGCACGGGTTAGGTACCAGCAGTTTTCTCACGTTTGGGACCGTATATCTGCTATAATTATTTACTAATATTGCTTATTATCATAAGCCCAGACGCCGTAGCCTAGTATGTAGTGTGTTGGCTTATTAGGCGAGAACCCGTGGTGCAATTTTAGGCAAAGACATCTCGAATAAAACAAATATGAGAAAATATTTCTTTCGGTGACTGACTTTCCTTTCAGCAAAAAAAATTTTTTTTAAAAATTTGTCGCCGGGTTAGACATTAAACACTAGGTCCCAACACTCAAGGATAAAATAACCTCACGTAGCATGGCAATAAATGAGTACGCAAAAAGTTGAGTCGAATCGAATCATACTCATAATTTATCATACTTATAGGCATTCAAACTTAGGGCTTGTTTTTGTAAGACAAACAAGTGGCATTGCTTGTTTAAAAAAAAGCAAGTCCTTAACACTGTAAATGTGATGAATGATTCGAGTGACACGAAGTATTTTTCTAAAGTTATGAGTCTAAATCAGTAGACTTATGAATCAAACATATTTCGAATGGTATGAGTTAGATGTGAACGTAGTACGCATACTACATACATACATACTAGCAACATGTGCTTATATATCAACGTTGTAGTGAGTACGAATAAATCAAAGTAAAGTTTCAGTATTGTTGCTGATAAGCAGCGAAAAAAATGATTCATTACCGATATCTCAGGGGTACCGTGAGAAGTTAGATTGTAAGTTATTCAGTTTGTTCCAAGTACTCCAAAAACATATCTTACAATATCTCTTTTAAATAAAACTAACTGAAGTAAACATTTTAAATAATTTTTTTTCATTCATAAAGAAGAAGAAAATAAATTCATTAAAATATAATTGTTTTCTTTTTATATTTTTTAATAATTTTTGTTTTACAAAAAAAAAAATATTGTTTTATAACCGCTTTCTATTTATTAATTACAATATGTATATATATATTGTGTGTGGTTTGTGTGTGTATGTATTACAAATATAAAATAATTCATGGATTTTTATAAAATAATTTCAGCACACCCTAACTAAAGTAAATAAAATTTTACAAATAAAAATAAAAATAAAAAAAATAAAATTATAAAATAAAAATAAAGATTTTAAAAATAAATTTATAAAATTTGTTAACCAAATAACCTATAAACAAAACGCACTTAAAATTATTTTTTTTTCTATTTAAAAATTATTTCATAAAATAATTAAAAAAAAAATAATCATAAAATAGCAACAACAAACCGGGAAAGAATGAAAGGAAAAGTAGTAAAAAGTTGATGAATTATTTTTTAAAAATAACCTCCTCTACGCGAATAAAAAAAAACTAAAAACTCAATAAAAAAAAAACCTAAAAAGAAACCGAGCTACAGCCATATATTTAACGATTTTTTAACGCTAATGATAGTAAAGTAATCCTAAATGTTTTATTATAAAAATAATAAAAAATAATAAAAAATAATAATAAATTTAATAATAATAATAAGAAACGTTGAAAATTATTTAATAATTTTCAATAACAATTAAAAAAAATTTTTTTTTTTACTTCTTCAAGATCAAGGAAGTACTGGAAGCTGTTGTTGTTGATTGATTGGTTTAGTAACCCGTTTCGGGTTCCTGTTTTAAAGCCATGCGATACGAATCGCCATCATGCATCGGATTGAGCATATAATTAGAGGAGGAGGTGGGTGGATGATGGTTGGATGGTTGGTTGCTTAATGTTGTCGCAATTCCAGTTAAAGACTCTGAAGTGCGTATTTTTAGAGGAACCCTCCTAAGGATTTCATCTGCTGCTGAACTACCATCCGAGGCTCTATTGTACTCGTTCAGTGTCATTTCTACAGGACTACGTAGATTGTTGGAGGTGGTGGTATTAATAGAATCTGTGGGTGTATCGGCTCTTTGGTAGGGATGATTGCGATTAGCATTGTGTGTGTGCGTAATAGGGCCCTGAGCTAAATTATTATTTTGATTTTGATTGTGCGGAGAATGTGGTGACTGCAAAGGTGTCATAACCGTCTGTTGTAAATGGCCCATTATGGAGTTGCTGTTTAAATTATTGCTGTTGTGCCTGTTATGGCCATAAGAGTCCATGTAGTTAGCATGTCTGTTTTGCTCTTCAGCGTTTAAACGCTCATTATCGTTAACCATCAAAGGAGAACTATTGTCTCTACGCATTTGTGTTTGATGCTGGCCATTACTGGAAACGGAAATATTAAGTGTACGATTACCAAGCGGAGAATTAGCTCCTGTAGGTACTGCACTTAAACCAAAGTGGCCATTAATAGTTGACGGATCCATTAAGGGTGGAATTAATTGGGCATCTAAACTATTATCCATACAACTGGACATGGTGTCGTGTGTTAAATGATCTGTACTAGAGGCTGATGATAAAATATCCAAAGAAGAGGTTACTTGGCTAATATCCAAGCCATGCGTGGGACTGTAATTGTTCAGGTTAGGCGGTGTCAAAGGCGTATTATCGGCAAGTTCCCCTAAAAATTAAACAATTTTGAAAACAAATTAATCATCAACAAAGAATTAAGAATTGTTTGAGACCCATACCTCCCAGTAGCATTTCCTGTAAAAGCGAATCAATATGGGCCACACCAAAAATTTTGGCAAATTGTATCTGTTCAATCATCTGCCAAGTGATTGACTGTAGAACTGGTAATATAAGCAATATTTCACCAAAGCGGCCGCGTGACTCATATTGGCGATCGGAAACATAGTCTTCCAAATTATTAAGGATTTGATGGCGCAAAGTTTTAATGCGTTGCGGCTGATTTAAACCACGGGCATCTATAGAGCACAATAAAACACAAGAAATAAATAAGAAAACTTTGCTGTTTCTCCTATGCAGACTTACTGGGATCGAAAAACACTAAAGCCTTAATGCAGGCCAATTCTGTATCATCTATGTTAACGTCTTTTAAAGCCATCACCAATTCATCTATAATTCTGGCACCTATGCGCGATATATCCAGATTAGGTGACACACGAGGATCTATGGAAATAAAATGAAATTTTATAAAAAAAAACTGTCCTTGTAAATTGGTATTAAGTGCAGGTACCTGGACAATGTTTGGTTATAACACAGTTATTGCTTAGCAATAAAACATCTTTTAAATGCATGGACCGTCTTGACAATCCCAACAATAAATGCTCACCAGCATGAGCACGCAGCAAGGCTACCTGATCATCTAGTTGCAGCTCATTGAACGCCGGTATATGTTTGGCCCATTGTACCAACGTAAGCAGTTGCTGTTTCATTGATTCGCACACGTCATTAATGCTGGCAAACTGTTTAGTGGAGAGATCATCATTGGCATTCGTTTCCATGGCAGCACCTGCCTTTGACTGACGGCTCTCCAGTTCGGCTTTAACCAAAGCTATAACCGACAAACCATTACCGGGATCCGGATCATCGTTAGAGGTACGTCGGCAACTAATGCGATCGCGTTCATTCTGTACGGCTTCTTTTTTCATGCCGGCCTTAAAGCATTTGCGCAAACGACAGTAGCGACACTGATTGCGTTTGTCCTTATCCACCACACAACTGCGTGAAAACCTATAATAGAAGCGGGTGATTAACAACAAACATTTTAAAGACTAAAAGAGATTTTGTAAACCTACCGGCAAGTGTACTGATGATTCTTGCGAACACTGCGCCTAAAGAAACCTTTGCAACCATCACAGCTGGAAGCACCATAATGTTTACCAGTGGCACGATCACCACATATTGCACATACCGTTGAAGTCTGTTGCTGTTGCTGTTGACTATTATTGTTGCTATTGTTACTGTTGCCGATATTTGAAAATGCTGTATTACTCGCTGTATTATTATTGTTGTTACTGCCGTTTATGCTGCCCGTGCTCAATGGTGAATTGGCATTACTTTGATTACTATTGCTACTATGACCCAAGGCAGCCAATGGACTTAAAGCCTGGGCCACTGGACTATGCATAGATGTATTCGTGGCCGATGACAAACCCTCTGAATGTGTCATATGATTTTCAGCTTCTGGAAATTAAAAAACATAAACGTTTCATTAACATTTTATTCTAATAAATAAAGAAATTATAAAGAATTATTAAATATTTTAATAGTTTTTAAATGTTTAATTATAAAATAAAGTAAATAATAAAACCGGTTTTGTTTTGCTACCACCATTTAATTATCCTGTTTATGACCTCATTATAAAGCAGAGAACCCAGTGGATATTGTTTATAAAAAAAATCCCCACGATCTTTTTTTTCTATTTTCTTTGGTAGTTAATTTCTGTTTTTTTTTTCTGTTTTTTGTTTTTATATAATATTGACCATGTATATGTTGTTATTATTGTTTTTGCATATGTGTATTGTTTTTAATTTGGTTTGAAATTTAATTGCTTTAATTAAAAACAATTTATTGCTGCATTCACTCATAATCGCTCTATTGAAAGAAGGAAGCCAATAGCACAAGATAGTTAGAGAAATAAAAACAAGCTTTAACGACAACTAAGTAGAGCTACGCTAGAAAGATAATAAAATTTTTAAAATTCTATTCCTTTTCGTTATAAATTTTCCATTTAATTCGGCAACATCTGGCAACTCGAGTATGTCTTCCCTTTAAATTACCTTTACAAGCACGGTTTAAAATATTTCCACCTTTTTTTTTTTTGTTTGTCTTTTGAAGTTTAAATACGTATTCTGCTTATTCATGTCATCAAATATTAAAATTAAAAATATTTACAACAAAAACAAATAAAAAATGCAAAAAAAAAAACAAAAAAAAAGTAAATTTCTTATTAAATTATTAAAAATGCAATTTTGTTTTATTTTTAATTTGTTGCATGTGAATAAATCACATTAAAATGTAATTCATCATTACAAGGCAATTTTTTTATTAACATTTTAACATTCTCCAATATTCTCATTTGCTGTTAAAATTATGCCGGTATTTGTTATTGTATAATTAAACGATCACATTTATTACCGCTATTATTGAAATTTATTTCATAAAGAAAAAAAAAAACAAAAAAACAAAAAATAACAACAAAACAAAATGTTATTAATAGTGTCAACAATAACAACAACAAAAACAATTTAAAGAAATCCACAATATAACAGTTTTAAAGAAATATTTTCTCTTTCTTTAATTATCACAATACAAAACTATTGCAGTGTCTGTTATACATAAGATAAGAAGAGAGGGAGAGAGCGACTGACTAAGAGAGTAATAGCGTTGTTTTGTTTATAATTATTGCTGTAGTGTTTGGCAATATCTGAGCAAAAAGATAAAAACTGCTTCATCATCATGATCATGTTGAAAATATACCAAAAAAAAAAAAAAAAAAAAAAAAAAAAGACAATAAAAACAAAACACTAGCAATAAAAAACAAAGAAGAAAACAAGAAAAACTAAGTGATAAAAATGAAACCAACAAAAACAAATTCAATGTTAAAGATTGAAAACAATTTATTCATCATCACCACAACCACCACCACATCACCATATGATTTCTAATAAAAATTCATAATTTTAAAAAAAATAAAAAAAAGTAAAAAAAATAATAAAAAACAGTTACCGACAGAATTGGTTTAAATTAAGACGAATTTTGTTTATGAAACTCATTTAAAAATTGATTTTTTTTTTAAATTTTATTTGTTTAACTTAATCAAACAACAACAACAACAACAACAACAACAATTTAATACATTTGCTCGTATTTGATAAAAAATAATGCATTCATGTGTGTTTAGTGTATGAGCGAATAACAGGGAAGACCCACATTAAATCAGACACGGAATAATGTTTCAATTGTGAAAATATGTATGCGGGTATGAAAAAATTGGTTAATTGGCCTCTCAGAAATGAGAAAGGAATTCAATTTCAATTAATTTAGTGAATAAAAGTCCACAGTTTCTCTATTTAATGGTGATAATGTACAGTAACCACTGAAATATTTTACACTACAAACGTAGTGATGCAAACATGGGACATCATGGTCACCTTAATCCACCTAGTATGCACGAAATTGACGAGATTAAAATGAAATTTAAAGAAACTGGAAGCCGAAATATATTGGAATACCGAAAATATTGCTTCTCTTAGTGAAAGTGTACCCGATAATTCGAAATTATCGATACCACGTCATTCCCATCGATTAAGCCTATTTTATGCCTCATTATGGCTTATTTTGGATTTGAATTTTTATTTCCATCCCTTACTTGGAGTAACAACTACCAATGAAAGTAATTTCATAACGTTATCATCATTTGAACACCAATCTCTGTCAAGTTATAGCCGATGTATCGCCTGAATTGTGTATTAAAAGGGGACCTCAAATAGCTCAAAGGTATAATGTGCTACGAACTATTCGAAGGCGGTTATTCGAATGACTGCATTGCGGATAAGTCCAAGCATTATAGTGATTTAAAAGTATTTTAATTAGCTTTACTTTTGAAAGCGATTAATTACAGTGGCCATTTGTTGTCCCCTGTCTAGTGGCCATTTACTGTATGCTGTTATTTCCTGATTTGTAAAAATTTAATAACAAAATGAAAAATTGCTGAAAAGTTTCTACAATAATTAACATCATAATGATGATGATGATGATGATTAACCTTTTTTTTTTCTTGTTGAATAAAAATTTATATTGAAAACCAACTTGAGTCGTCAGTCAACGCGTCACAATCCAAAGTTCAAAATTGTTAAAAAAACTGTCTGGTCGACACAAAATGATAGTGACTGAGAATATAAGTGAGTGACTAGGCGTTATTTTTAGTATTTTGTTTTTCTTCTTTTGTTTGCTTATTTCATTTCTTTTTGGATTTCTTTCTTATTTCATGATACGAAATTGATACTTTAGGTTCTTCTCTTCCCTCCCCCACGTCTTCTTTGCACTTGATGGCTTAGGCAGGCAAACTACTTAAGTTTCAATACGATACGATACAATACAATACAATACAATACAATAAAAACTAGAAATGATAACAACAACAACAACAACAACAACAACAACAACAACTACAATCAAAGTGGTAAATTAAGTTTTTGTATTGTTTTTAATGATTTTTAAATTCATTTTAATTTAATCAACTGCCACATAAATTTGCATACATTTAGGGTGTAGAAGAAAATGCAAGAGTTTGTGTATGTTTAGGCATTTAGAAAATCAACATTTTCTTCTATAATAAATGAATAGTTTTATAAATAATTTATAAAATTTAAAACAAAAAACAAGAAATAAAAATTAAAAAGAAAAACGCAAACCCGCGTGATTTTCCCGCCTTAATCATAAGTTTTGCAGTTGAATTGATGTGAACAACAACAACGGACATGTCGTTGCTTTTTCCTGTTATTATTGCTGGAAAACAGAAAACAAAGTTTTTCCCAGTTCAAACGTAAAGCATACGAAACGAGCCCCCCTCTTTCATACGTATGTATTGTTGTTGGCTTCTTTTTTTTCTTCTTTGTTATCAAATGCGATTGAAATTATTTTTTTTAAAATCATCTTCAAATGTTGCTGCTAATTTTTCTATTTTTTTGCTTTGTTTTTTTAATACTTTATTATTGTTTTTTTTTTTTTTTTTATAAATAGAATTATTAACAAGCCAAGAGAAAAGAAAGCAAAAAAACAGAATATTTTGGCAAACATTTCATACCAAAAAAAAAAAAAAAAAAAAAAAAAAAAAAAAAAAAAAAAAAAAAAAAAAAAAAAA
>QOCX01001274.1:0-11321 GCA_005959815.1 Sarcophaga bullata | reverse complement strand
GATTCGACGTTTAGCTAAGGTGACCATACATTTGTAAATATTATTTTAATATCAAAAACTTCTTTAATTTTTCTATTTCTTTATTCAATAACCAACAATAAATAGATTAAACAACTAAACACATGGACAGACATGCATATGTATTTTGAGAGGCTTAGCTAGTCAGCCAGCCAGCCAGTACAATACAAGCCGCCAACTGCCTCTTATCAGTTCTTATCATTGGCCATAAACATACTTTGTTTTCTCTCTCGTCTTTGCAAATTTAATTTTAAAATATGAGTTAAAATGTGCAAAAGAAATAAGAAAAAATAATTCAAATCTATACACACACACACACACTCTTGCACACATTTAATAGGGGATATATCGCTTACCATTTGATTGAGTGGCTTGTTTGATATATTTTTTTATGATTCTCTTTAAATTATATTTACAGTGAATAATAAAACAGGTAGTCCATATGTTCTTTGTTAAATTTCTTTACTTATTCTACAATTTGTAGTGAGGACAAGCGCCGTTCTCGCAAGGCTATCCGATATAAAATATTTTGCATCTGAAACGTTTATATTTACTAACATGGATCGTATGGAACAACCGAAGATCGTGTAAAAAATTGTTGAAAACCTTACCACTTTTCGAGCATTGTGGTGTGATTATGATTGAATTATTGTGCAAGGAAATTGCAAGATTACAATGAAATTTGAAATAGCTTAAGAAGCATTCTGTTCGAATAGCCGAAAATATCACTCTTTTTACCAAAAAAATGCAACTATAATCCGAATTCTACGGTGGATTCTACTATTTTCCCATTAATTGGGTTTATTTTACGTCTCATTATGCGTGTAATTGAATATTTGGTGCACATTATGGTCTTTTATTGCCAGTGGACAGTATTTTGAACCCTATTTGAACCATTAACACCATTTTCGAGCACTATGATAACCTAACCTAACTTTTTTGGTATGCAGTTAAAGATTAAGAGCTAGACAGTAGAAGAAGTAACCTTTATTGCATGAAGCATGAAATTGAATTGAGAGAGTTTGAAAAGTTATTGTAATAGAGAGAGGCAATTGCCTTCTTTGCGTGTTTCATTTCCATAAAGTATGATTGCGTTCATACATACGATTAATTGTGCTTTAATTAAAGATCGTTTGGAATTTATTTCTGTATTTCGATTTTTTATTATCATTTTTGTTCTACTTGTACTTCTTTTTCGATTTGATTTCTTTTTTCTTTTTTATTTTTTTTTATTGCAAAATTGACTTGTAACCGACTAAACATTTCATTAAAAAGTCATTGAAAGTATTGGCTTCTGCGTTTACAGCCTATTTCTTGTTTTTTTCTTTTCTTCGATTTTTTTTTTTTTGAATTTATTTAAAATATATTTCAGTGTTGTTGTTGCAATGATTTAAAGTGGTACTACATATATTTAATTTTATATTCTATTCTACTCTGTATAATGTTTGTACGTATGTGTATGTATATATTACAGTATATATTACATTCGTTTCGTTTTATTTTTTTTTTTATTTTAAAAAACATTTCATTTCAGTACTTTTTTTTATTGTTTTTGTTTTTATTTTCTATTTCATAAAAAAAAAAAAAAAAAAAAAAAAAAAAAAAAAAAAAATAAACACGGACAATCAAACACGAAATAAAATTGAAATTGAAAATTGCCGCAATCGAAAAAATGAAAAAAAAATAGGAAAAATACGTTTTTTTTTTCAACGATGAATTTGATCTTTGACATGCGCGCATATTTTAATGAACGACAACGTCCGTCGTATGCATATGACTTGTTTCCACTTGTTGCCTCTACAATAATATTTTTTTTCTAGTTGCTGTTGTTGTTGTTGTTGTTATTCATTTTCTAGCAGGTCTTATAAAAAACAAAAAAAAAAGCGAATAGAAATTGAAAAAAAAAAGAAAGAAAAGTAATTCAAATCAAATTGAGTACACCAATAAGCGACAGCCAGAGTTATAAATTTTCCAGAACATTGGCTCATTTAAGGGACGCGACTACTGTGGTGGTGGTTTAAGTTAAAGGTTGAAGGGACATAAGCAATAAGAAATGAATAGAAAATTATCCATGAAAATATCTGCTTTGATTATATGTTCAGGTGCAAAGAATTAGAAATTGTTTTTGTATGTAACAAGCGGACGTGACAAGAACCAGGTTCTTTTCGTTTTAAATGCAGACTCTGTGACGAAAAATCGATTGTGGCTCTTATAATAAGCCATGTTGTTGTAGGTTTTGCATAGCTTTTGTACCGCCAATTGGCCTATCACTAGGCGAATGAAAATATATAAACGAGTAAAGAACGGCTGCACAAACGTCAAGCTCCAAGAAGATTTTGTCAAAACTGATAATACTCATGGTACAATAGCATAAGGTTTAATTGCACACCTCAAACCCTGGTTAAGTAGAAGACATGGCAATCTAAACGTTTACATGACTCGCGTTTTCAGTATTCATGACAATATCGGCATCTATTTGCACAGATTCCATAAAAAAAAAGGAGCAAAGACAGTATGGAATGTGCCCCTATCCCGTGCTATCTTGTGTAGAATCAGTAGTAACAGTACGTTATCTGTTGAAGACATTAATGCTAAGCAATCACTGGAAGTGTTGTCAAGCATTGGATAAAATACTGTGGCTAGATCATATGTTTTATTGGGATTGGATTTGATAGTTATTTGAAGTACTGATTGTAATTGACATTAAAATTTTTAAAATCTTCTCGTAAAAAGTATACAATTTAGTTTCAAATATCTTTTAAACTACTAGATAATCTCTATTAAAATATAAAATTGTTAATTGTTGATCTAATTGTTTTTAATTTGTTGAATTAAAAACAAAAACAAAAAACAAAAAACAAAAAAACATTTTTAGTTGTAGTACAACGTGTACTATTTTAACTGTGTTTCTTTTTTTTTTTTACAATAATTTTTTATTTCAATTTTAATTTTAATTGTTATTCAATTTTATTAACGCTTATTAAAGAAATATTGTGTGTTTTGAAAAATTTATGAAACAATCAATATTTAAATCTGATGATTGTCGATAACAACGCATACCAATTAAATGCAATTTTAATTGTTATTCGCTCGGGACGTTATCGTTCTAGATTGAGTTTCTCAGTTTTTTTTTTTTTTTTTTTGTTAAATCGAAAATTATAAAAAAATGGAATAAAAAAAATTAAAATAATTGCTTAATATTCGTATTCCATTTGATATTGAACTAAATTATAAAGAAGTTTTTGTTTTTTCTTTTTGAAGAGTTTTTTTTTCTTTGTCTTTAACAAACAATTTAATTTTTTCAATTAAAAAAAAAATTCATTGAAAGTTTTCGGGTTAATGTCGAATGTGTGTTCACACATAATCGAAAGGCATTGATAACGTGAGAACCAAAGAAACAAAAATGACAGAAAAAAGAAAAAAAAATTTTAAAAGAAAGGCTCTTTGCTATGGTCCATGTATCTGAGCAGACCTATGACACTTTTAGTCCCTTTAAATTTTTGTTTATAATTTTGTCAATTCCGTGCACAGTGGGGCGATTATGATAATCTTGAGATCTTTACAAAGTGCCCCCAATTGAATAACTTTGTTTTGTAGACAGTTTTCATAATTTTTACACGTTATTTGGTTGCTAAAGTATTCTTAGCTGTAAAGCCTTTCACTCAGTAAGTGATACTTCAAATGAAAGTATTTTAACAGTTTTGGAACCACTAAGGTGCTAGCGCTACATAACTGAGTACCACAATACAATCTCATCAGTTGCAAATTTTGTTTTTGGTGACGTACATATCTTCAGCAACAAGTTATTGATTGAAATAAAATGATTGGCGCCATCTCTGGTGTATGCTCTACTTCATTAAGCTGAAATTAAAATGCGATATTAAATGCGATTTTATGTTTGCTTTTGAAAGCTCGAAAACAATAGTTAAGCTAGACAGGTGCAAATTAAAATTAAATTGTTGATTTATTTAGCAAACAAAAGATCAGTTGAGGTTAAGAATAATCAACATAAACCAGAAAAACTGATCCCATTAACATGACATGGCATGTTTAAAATTAAAAAATCGGCACCCCAAAATTAAAAAAAAAATTTTTTTTTTTTAAATCAAGACTGAATGCTTAACAGACATCAAATGAGAAAATTTAGAATGAAAAACGAAAAAAGAAATACAAACAGTTGGACGGTCATTATAATTTTATTGCAAATTATTATTGTTATTATTTTTAACACATAAAAATAATAAAAAAAATAAATTTAAAATAAATATTCTAAATGGCAGAGGGGGCCAAGTCAGAATGGGTTGGCTCAGGTTAATTGAAATAAAAAAATACAAACAGTACTAGATACACTCTTAAACTTTTAAAACACTTAAAAAAAATTAATAAAAAAAACAAAAAAAAAACACAAATAAATAAGTAAACTAAAGCCACTAATTAGCACAGGCTTTATACTAAAGAAATATTCTCGTATTAATAATTAAAAAAAATATGAAAAAAAAATGAAAAAAAAATAGAAAAAAAAAATTGAAAACGCAAAATGATCAAGTATTTGCCACAGTGTAGTTCAAGGAAAATTCTTTAATTGCTTGCTGACACACACACAACACAACGCAACACAACACAACACAATACAGATGCAAATGAAATCTGCGAGAGTGACTTATTAAATCACTTGCTGCTGATAATTGTTATTCTAATGCGATGATTATCACAACAACAACAACAACAACATGTATAACAACAACAACAACAACATTTGTAACAATATTAAAAATAGCACCTAAACATAGTTAATTACACTTAAACACACGTATTTGAAATTAATTTTTTTTGTTTGTTGTTTTTGTTTCTTTTTTTTTTTTAATTGTGCAGATTTTTTAATAATTCATCTTGTTGTTGTTGATAAACAAATGCAAAAAAAAAAAAAGATGTTTTTTAAAACTACACTACAACAGCCACAACAACAACAACAGCAATTTTAGTCTTCATAATAATCTTAATAACACTCGTATTTAGAGAGAGAGAGAGAAAAAACACAAACAAAAAAAGTGGTCCACAATGACTTCAAAAGATTTGAATTTTTTTTAATTTTTTTTAATTTTTTTATTTTTTTTTTTTTATTAATTTTCATTTAATTGTTATTAAATTGAACTCTGGCGGTCAACATGGCTTAAATCGTTTAATTATTATTATACCTGATAGGCAAAACGATTTAATTTAATATCGTACAGCCTGACTTAGCGAAAAAGCACAAGACAGACATCTTTGTAAACGATCTCTTATTTTATTCGTATTAAAAACAACTAATAGAACTATGGAACTCTCCGAAAATTTACCGATAAGCTATGAATCCAATGGGGTTCCTGGTCACATTGATATTGGAAGTCTCCTATCGAATACTAATGCACTCGTTTTTATTGACTGTGTGTTAAATTTCGGATTAAATAAGCAATTTTGCTTCATTGACAGACTAATAAACATTCATTGCTTAAATGAGATCATAAGGACCTCTCAGTCATTGTATGGCTTTTTACGGATCATTTCACAATAAGTTAACAAGCAGAGAGACTTTGTTTACTTGCAAATACAGCTCTGGCCCCAATGAGACTTCCCTCATTTCTTTTAACCTTTCTCGATAGTCTATTGGAGTTACTAAATTTAGTACGGATTATTAAATTCATAAAGTTTACGCCTGATTTTCAGCTTGATTCTAAGGGAGTCATGCTTTAAATGCAAAACCTTGATGCTACTTGGCAAGACCGGTTAATCAGACACTCTTTTAAGCATCGCTTCATGTAGTAGCACAGAGGGCCACTATGTGTGCAACCAATGCAGGGACAGTGATTTAAATGGCATTGTTTAGTGCCAGGTCCAAGTATTATAATGCAATAAAAGTTTCATCGGCATCATAGCCTTATGAGGGTTTTATTTAGAATTTATTTTCAAAACTCATAATCTTTAGAACCTTTTACAGAAGATTTTTAGTTTAAAAATAACTTTATCAGTCATATGCGTTCACAATTAAATTGTTTTTCCCTTAATTTTTATCCATTTTCTAACCTTAGCAACAACAACTGTGGATGTAAGTTATAATGGCCATAATAAATAACACGGGCCTCACATATATCAAATAAAAAAATTTCCAATTATCTATAGGGGGTCGGTCGTATATGTATATAAAATACGTACCTAAGAGTTTTTAAATATTATTTATGGTCATATATCAGCCTTATTAATAGTAAACATGGTTTGCTTAGAAACTCTTCTCGATTTCGATTACATTTCAGTATCTTATCGTTTACAAACATTCATTATCCCTCTACTGTGCTTGTATTAAAAAAACTTTAATGAGTTGCTAAACAAGCACTTAACAAATCTTGTTGGATTATTACAATAATATTAACAAAATGAAAGAAAAAAAAGATTTTTTTATTTAAAATATTAAAAACAAAAACAAAAATAATAAAAAAAAAACCAAATCGTATTCACTTATTAAACAACCTTGACAGAGGCAGTTGAAAATGTTAAGGAGGGTATACACAGGTAGTGAACTAAACATACTATAATGCTGCTTATGTACAGTGGTGGTGTATGTATTTGTGTATTGTATTTATCAAAAAAATTAAAAAAAAATATTTGCTAAAACCATTTATTAATTTAATCAATCGTATGTAAAATTATTATTTTCCTTGAGTATAGCCGCCGTAGTAAAAAACAAAAAAATACTTTGAAAAACAATAAACAAATAAATAGAATATTAAAAGCAACAAAAACAATAAACAAAAAATTGAAATAAAATAATTAAATTGATAATACAAACACACACACACACACACACACACATGCAAACACGCATTTACTTACACAAAACTACACATGTTTACAAACATATCCAAAAATTATAAACGATAGTAATATTGTCAGGCAGTAAATATACATACACGTACATACATACACATATAAATACGTATGTATATTTGTATGTAAAATACAAAAAAAAACAAAAAAAAAAAACAAAAACTGCGCTATCAAAACTTTTTCTTTTATTTTTTTACTTCTTTTTTTTCGATTTTCACACAAAAACAATATCAAAATTATGAAGAATATTATGAAAAATCATATTCATACACTCGAAAAAATAATGTTAGTAAACTGTATATGAAAATACAATTGAAAAATTCTTTTAAAATAAAATTTCAGTTTTCAATACACGTTAGAAAGAGATAAAATGTTGATTTTTCTTTTATGACTATTCTAACGCAGTATTTTTTAACTGCACCTTTAACGGCCCTAGAAACAATAGCTACTTCGGTCCTCTTCTCTAGATTATTGGACACTTGCATAGATTGAATATAAATCATTTGAAAAGTCTAACATTTACGTGAATACAAAAAAATATGATTCGTAAGTGGGAAAATAACTCACAGATTCATATTATGAATCGTTAATTAATAGTCACAATATAAAGCCTTTTTCAATATCGATGATGGATGATAATAAAAAGTTAGTCCACTCACGACAATATCAAATAAATACAACAGTGGTGGAATGAAGGACAGGCTCAAGGGATGGTTAAATAAAAACAGATGATCATTCCGCATTCAAATGAATATTGCACTTTAAAAACCCTGAAAGACATCTAGGATATTGGAATCGGCGCTTATAAAGCTCCAATTTAAGCATAGAACATAGAAGAGGTTTACAAAACTACTGCAAATCCTTTTACGGCAAACGTGTAATACAATAGTTTTTCACAGCATATATTTCCCTCACATTTTTTTATGAGTGTAACCACTTGCAATTGTTTTTCTTTTTTTTTTAACGAATATAATCTCTTATAACACAATGTATATTTAATTCCAAATTTGTTTCTTTTTTTTGTATTTATTTTTTGTTAATTTGAGTCATAATCTGTTAATAGTCATCAACAATTTCATAAAAAAAAAAGAAAAAAAATTCATTTTTTATTGTATTTTTGTTCTTTTATTTCTTACCACTTCAAGTAAAAATCGGTGATAAGACTCAATGGGTTGTCCAGAAATAAACAATACGATCGAAAATATAATAAAACCAGACAAAATTGAACGAAGAAATAAAAACACACACCATCACCACCCCCCAACATTGTTTTTTATTTGTGATAAATTTTGGTTGAGAAAGAAAAGGATTGTTTAGGAGTTTTATAGTCGTTTTAGAAAAAGTAGAAAACAAATTCGAAATTTTTTTATTTATTAAATGGGAAATTCAAATACAATTTCAATTACGTTTTTTTATTAAACCTTTAACCACCATGAAGGGAAATAAAATTTATTTCAAGTACTTCCATAGCTACTGTTTACAAATATGCCCACCTCTGCCACTCTGCCACTCACTTCTTTTGCGAATTATTATCTCTTCATTTCCATGTTACAATTGTAATAATTTGTGGGCGTGTCTCTGTATTACGCATTCCTCATTGATGCCCGTATTATGTATGTTTATGCCTTAACTTTTAGCTCCGGAAATTGTTTTTGGCCATAACGTTTATAGACTCAATAAAAATAAAACCCATACCCTGGAGTCACAATAAAAATGAATAAAGAAAGAAAAAAACCAACAACAAAATTGTCAGCAATATTGTTAACATTTTTGACAATAATTCTGGTTTTTTGGTCTGGTTTTTTATTGCGTTTTTTTCCTTATCAAACGCTGATAACATGAGCATAATGCATGAAAAAAAACAAGTGATAAATGAAAGTGATATGCAATATTCGCATTAATAATAGATTGACCGACCAAGGTTAACATGGAAATATAGCAGCCCCCACCAGCAGTTGAATTCATGTGCAATAATTCAATAAATTTTGACAGGAAAAAAAAAAGGAATATAAAAATAGATTTTCCTTAAACCAGATCTGCTTCGCAGTTAGGAAATTTCATATAAGATGCATAGAATTTCTTACTTTCAGAAAATACCCTGTGATTGATCACCCAGCGAGTCCAGATGCAAGTGGGCGTCTTACATTAGGCGGTTCGCTATGCTAACTAATATGCATTTCTAAAGTCTATCTGAATGCTGAGATGGTAGTCTTGTCTTTAACCGAGGATTAATCATTTGTTAATCCAAATACGAACTACTACCGAAATCTCTGTTATTACATTCTGTGCTTACATTCTACGATCGATAGGTCATTAGAACCCTTTGGTCAGGTCAAGGACGGGCTTGTGCGTTAATTTTAATCAGGAGTCAATCAGTTTAGGAGCTCTCGTCTAATAAGTTAATAAACTACCAACTACAATCACTTCATAGACTGCGTGTAACTGTTTTATGTAGATTACGGCCTGAAGGGATTGAAATTGGGTCGTATTTTTACGAAAATGACTGTGAAAGAATAGCTATTGTCAGTTTATAGCGCTATGATCGTAGAATAACCAAATTTATTTGGCCTTGAATTGAAGTTTGCAAACTGTTCGGTATTTGGTTTCACTCAGACGATGTCACCAACTGATTCTGACTTTATAGCATGTGAAGTTGCCAGAGATGGCGATGTAAAATGACCAGAATAAACCAGGATTATACGATTTGCGGCCGTTTTTTTTGTGGGGTTGCATCAAACTTTATGTCTGCACGCATAATATTCTTCCAATTATAGTCGAAAGGATTGACTGATGTAACCAAATCAGAGGCGATCATTTAAATGGCATTGTGTTACTTGTGTCAACACATAGTTGCATTGGACAAAATGGTCGCCCAAAATATTGTCTGTTTTACCTTATGCTTGCAAACCCTTATTTTTTGAAGTGTTAATCAAAACTACAGACTTTCAAGTTATATTTTGTTTTGTTTTTCTTCGTTTCGTTTTTTTCTCTTTTTTTTTATAAATTTTTAATGTTAATTTTAATGCCAGACATAACAAAGTTTTTTTTATTGTTAATTTTGATAAAAAAAAAAAATCAAAATAAATAAAAAAGAAGTTTATGGTTTTGCTTAATTAAAAAGTAAATAAAAAAAGTACGAACAAATTAAAGCAACAAAAAACGAAAACAAAAAAATTATAATTTAAAAGGGAGTGTAACAATATTTACCGATCATGTGTAATAAATGATCCTCAAACATGTATGAGTCATCGAAACCGTTGCCTGTGATAATTTCCGTTTTCATTTTTAGCATATTTGGCAGCATTGAATGGCCACAGATGTTTTTACGTTTTTAACGTTAATATTAAAGCCGTTACTTTTTTCTTTTTAAATTGAAATTCAATTTTTTTTTTTTGGTAATTTTTTTTTTAATAGAAAACACTTTATTTGTTAAGAAAACAAAATTTCAAAATAGTTTTTAAGATTGTTTTTTTTTTTTATTTTTGTTAGAAAAAATGCAAATTAACTTTTTCTGTATGCATTTACATTTAACAGCCAGGCATTTAAGTTTAATTCGTAAAACAAAACAAAAAAAAAAGGTCTTTAAGTAAATATTTAATTTTTTTTATTTATTTTTTATTTATTTTTTATTTATTTATGGTGGTTAAATAAAAAAAATATTTTTCTATTTTATTTCAATTGATTTTAAAAAATCTTTTTATTTTTTTTGCTTTTTTGCAGGTTTTTTTTTATTATTTTCTTGTGTCAATATAGACAGACAATGTTTGCCTATGAATTTGCCAAATGCTTGAGGCTTTGTTGGCTTAAAGATGAATTTGACGAGATCATCGTTATTTATTATTATTTTTTTTTTTATTATTTATTTATAAAATTTTTAACGAAAAAAAAAAGAAGAGAAAAATGTTTTTAATAAATGGTCTTTTGATTTTGAATATTATTTAACAGGATCTTTTATTTTTCATTAAGCACGCACTTGTGTGCTTGGCATTATTATTATGTTATTTTATTTTATTTTTTTATTCCTTTATTTTCTATTTTTATTTATTTTTTTTCTTTCTTTCTTTCTTTCTATTTTTTTTTTTCTTAATAAATTATAACATAAGAGCGTTAGAAGTTTAAATTTAAATTTAAATAAAACGCAAGAAATTCTATTATTTTCTTGTGTATTTTTTTTCTTCTGCTTTTTGTGATATTTTTTGTTTGTTTTTTTTTTTGCTTTCTTTGCCAATTTGAAATTCACACACACGATCGTTATGTTCTAACGCAAAATGCCGACTAAATCTATAGAAATAATGTAGACACGTACTAAACTGCTGTATTTTTTATTTTGTTTCTTATTATTGTTGTTTGTTGCTGTTGTTGCTATTGCTTATGATAATATAAAATGAATTGGTCTCGTCAAGTCTCTTCTTAGTGTTTGGTTTGGCTAAATATTCTACATTAAT
>QOCX01001273.1:5436-39764 GCA_005959815.1 Sarcophaga bullata | reverse complement strand
ATGGATACAATGGTTAGGAAAATGTTAGAGAAATCCAAAAAGCATTAAGTCAACTGCATCGTGACCTTAGGAATCGAATGTTCGCTGAATGGAACTATTAAACTGTCTAATAAGAGTGAATAAAGCAATTTGGAAATTAAATACTCACTTGTGGTAAGAAACATTCTGTGGTATATGGTTGGTAAAGGTGCGATAGAAACAGCAATATTCGGTTTGTGAATATTATATTCACAAAACATAGGACACTCGAAGAAGAGCTTACTTAACTCAAACAGAAAATGCAAAGGATAACATAGCTATACAATCAGATAGTCGAACCATTGCTAAGTGACTGTAGTGGCAGGAGATTTAAAGAACACTTCCGCTTACTTTTACCGAACACTATAGATTCAGGACAGTACAATAGATTATTTGAGAGCAGTACTGAAACATCTCCGCATGTTAATATTAAATCGCAGTAGTCTAAGATAGGCTCCAATGGTTAATAACAACAGCTGGTGATAAAAATGACATATAAACATAACAAAATAACTCTAAGCGCCGCTGTGCACCTATTAGCTCTCTTTTCCATTTTTGGTTTTGGGGTCTTCAAAAGTATGCTTAAAAGTATGACAACTTAACAAGTTTAATTCGTTTGCATTAAATCTCTCGTAATCTTTGCTAGACAGCTCTTAAAAGTATACTTTCGTCTTGTATAAAAAAACAAACAGAGAAAAAAATAACTGTTTCCTTTCCATAAACTCTTAAAATACCTCGCGTTTCAACTATACCAAACACATTTCCAGTTGCATTTCAAGTATTACATCTTAAGAGTACTTTTTTTCCTCTGCCTACACCTCTTAATGGAGGCTATTTCCTAGTCTTTTTGGTAGAGGGTGCCTGCTTCTTTAACGACTCTATTTCTCTTTAACTTCAATTCGGCACTGAACATACAGTAGCCCATACATACTAAAAACTATACCATGCTGTATGGGAAGAAGCATCATATGAACTCTATCTAAAGACTTGGATTCCGTTTCATTTTTTTTTCCATGTTTGCGTTGTTGTTGCTGTTGTTCATGTTTAACATGTTCGTGATTTTTGTTTTTTGTTTCGTTTTTGTGTGTTCTGTTGTTGTGTGTTGAGTGTGCTGCTTCTAGTTCGTCTTGTTGAGTTGCAAATGAATGAAATGCCAGAACATTTTCTCAAAAACGAAAGTTTCATTTCAGTTCATATCGGGTTTTCATACGGGTTAGTGGTTTATTGGCAATGTTAAACGCAAGGAAACGCTAACGGGATTTTGGATTTCACACATTAAATAATTAATTAATTAAACCATAATAAAATAGTCAAATATACAAGAAAATTTTATTCATTAAATGCGCTTATTTAACTTTGCGATAAAAATTAAAACGGAACGTAAAACTGAAATTCTTAAATCGGAAACTAAAGCATCGCCATTGTTTAATTAAAAAGAAACAAAAAGAAAAAAATAAAAAAGAAGAACGGAAAGAGTGTAAGAGAGTGAGAGTAATAGAGAGAAGAAAGAAAAAAATTTGAAGGTCTTTGAGTAGTTAAATGAATGCAAGATTTTGGTAAAAAAAAGAAAAATAAAAATTTTAACTTATTTTTCTAGTGACTGAAAGGAAATTAAACAAAAAAAAAAAAAAAATGTAAGTGAATGAAGAAATTGAAAGCCAAATAATAAAAGTTTAGAAAAATTAAAAATAAAAAAAAAATTTAAATTAGAAAAGAAGAAGAATAAATTAACTTTAGCAATTAAAAAAAAAGAAAAATAATAATAAACAAACCAGTGTTGAAAAAATAAAAAAAATATTGGATTCTTTGGCAGTTTTTAGTTTAAAACACAACAACATCAACAACTGAATTGATTTAAAAAGGTAAACGAGTTAATAATGTGCCCAAAAACTTTATAATCTTTTTATACCCTAAAAGTAGGCTTTACACTTACAAGCCATGTAATAAACAATTCCATTTAATTCTAAATTGAACATAATTTTCATAAAAAAAAATTGTCATTAGAAAATCTATTCATTATTTGACTGAATAATGTTTTTAACAGCCTAACTGAGTTCTGTGCTTTTTAAAGCTTCTTCTGCTGAATAAGCCTTAAGCCAAAAAATACTTTTGAAAATTTTTTTATTAGAAGTATTTTCTACCAAAAAGCATATGCGCAAGGGAATATATGCAAACCCTAAATGTAGACTTGAAAACAAAAACAAATCAAACATTGTCAGCAGCCTAAATGTAATCTACACTTTAATGCCTTCTTTGTTCTTGTATTTTTATTTTAATAACAACATTCTATGTAATATGTATGTGGTTAAAACCTAACTGTAGGCTTTAATAATACCATAATTAAATCTAGGCTTAAAAAAATATTTCTATTAGCATTCCCTGTACCGTCTATTTTACATTTTAAGAGCAACTTTGCTTACTTAGTCTCTAATGAGCAGACTTTTCTTATGTTTTTTAAATAACAGAGTTCTATAGAGCAAAAAATATTTAAAAAAGGATTGTTAGTTCATATTCTAAATGTAGGCTTTAAGAAAAAATTATTGTGATAGTAGTTTCTACACTTCAAAGTAGTCTAAGGTATACCTTAAAGTCTTTTTGTTTTATAGTCTTTTATGTTAGAAGATCAAACCCTTTCATTAATTAAGAGCGTCGAAATAAATACGAATAATACAAGCATCTATAAAAAAAAACAAATAATCTCCTAAATATATGCTTAAAAAATACATATGTATTGTTGGCAGTGTAAATTCTATTTCATATTTTGACAAAAATTTATTTTTTTTACTAAAATCATTAATTGCGGTTACGACCTAGCTTCCCACACCACTTATGTTGAGTGTGTTAATTTTATGCATGAGCGGCGTTGACCTACAGAAACTTTTCATTGCAATTTTGGATTTACTCTCAGAGTTTTTGACTGAAACTGCTAAGAGACAGACACGAAGTAATATTTTGATTTTATATTTAATTTTGTTGGAGATGTTCTACTTGGGGTTTGAACCGTGACCTTACGTCTAATGAGCCAACACAATACCTACTCAGAGTACGGATGACTAATAAACAAAGGGGTTGTCTTAAGTAGTAAAATCTGTTTTTTTTTTTGTTACCCAAATATAGACTTTAATTTTTTAAGAAATATATTTTATGATGTACCTCAAATTATGCTTCAGAAATTATTATTTTTTAATAGTCGCATTAAAAATTACGTTTATTGGGTGCATATTAGTTTAGTTGTCTAATAGAATGCTTAGTAGCCAGTTCATTTAAGTGTAGTAGGTTCGAATTCCCATCAAACACTTGCGTTTTTGCGTTTATTGCACTGCACAAAGATCTTGAGATCTCACCTACAGTTTTGTTTGTATGATTGTAAATAAAATTTTGAAATTAATAGCAAGTAATGTATTTTCCTAGAAGAGACGCAATGTCTATAAGCTATCCTACACACGTGATCAGCTATATGAAGCAATTAAGAAAACCTCACTGTAATTTCTTTATAATAAATCGAAGTACAGACTTGTCAACTTAAAGATAAACTAACTAACTAGCTGATGCTTCTAGCACCATCCAAGGTAAATACGTACATTTATTTTATCCATAATTGGCGGCATGTGCTGTGTCAAACAACTGTTGAAAGGGAGTCATAGACATAAAAATTCTTTTTTCAAAATTTCAAAACTGATGTTAGAAATTTTTAAACTTCGGCTTCTCTCAAATGGTTTTAGACTCAAAATTTATTTTCGAAAGCCTTACTGTGTCCTTAAAAAAAAATATCATAACATAACTCTAACATGTCTAACATGTTTTCAAAATTTTAGAATTAGAAGTTTTTTTTTTTAGATTACAAATAAAAATCAAAATAAATTTGTGTTCAGTTTTAATTAAACTCTTTATTATTCGTACAATTTTGAGTGGAATTATTCACAACTGGTGCAAACAACATCAATTGCTTAGTTTGTTATTCTTCTGTTTATGCCCTTTGCGATAAGCAATAACAACTATTAGTCAATTGCTCTGTAGATCTTTGTAACGGAGATCGTCAAACCACGATTGATTTCTTAATACGCAACTGAACTTCTACTTCATGTCTTGCCTGCTTTGCCTTACATTTTATATAGCGACGTAAACAGACTGATGAATATTCTCGTAGGCGAAGGTTCGGGTTTTCACCTTCTCCAGAATTCTATGAATGTAAACATTGGTTGGTTATATTTATTCATGCTTACTTGTTTGTTGTTTTTGTATGTTGTTTACGTTGGTCCTTACAGTGTTGTTGTTGCTTGTTGTTTACTTGTTTACTTGTTTATCTCATTTTAGTTATATGGATGTTGTTGTTATATTTTTGATTATTTGTTAATCATGTAAGCATTTAATGTTAAACGATGTTACACCATTTCCATTTTCGTAATAGTATGTATTTTCTATTATTAAAAGTCTAAAAGTATACTTCAAAAATTGATATTTTTATTTTTAATTTTTTGTTTTTAAATTCTCCTCTCACATTTCTCTCCCTTTCTTTTGCTTAAAGTGTTTAATTAAGCCTGCAATTAGCATTTGCCATACAATGTATTTAAGTTAAAATGCCTAAAAGTATGCATGTTATTTTAAGAGTTTTATGTGCTTCATAACATTTTATGAATATGATTCTAACAAAGACCACATACGAAAATTTTTGTTTAGTCTGTTGTCGTAAAACGTTTACACGTTAATTGTTTTGGGACTTGTTCTATGACAATTTTAATGCTCTGTGTCTTTAGGAAATTAAGGAAAATAATAAAAAGTTAACGGTACTGTTAGAAATAAACAAAATTAAAGAAGTAGAGTAATGTAAGAGACATAAAAGAATACCACAGAGAGAAGCAGTGGTGGAGAGGGAGGATATTAGAAAAGTTTTGTCAAGAATTTAAAAATGGTTGGTGATGACTGGAGAGTGTCGCAGTGATAAGTATTGTTCTATTCTGTAAGGTGCAGTAGTATATTCTCTTTCAGAATTCCAATTCAGACTTCAGCTAAATATGCCGCAAACATTTTTATACCAATTCCCGAAAGGTTTCTAAATGAGAAGGCATTATGAAATCGTTTTATATTCAATCGGATCTTTTGGAACGTCAGGTGGACTATAACATATTTGGATTTATATTTCTGTAATATCAAATTACAATAACAAAACTGCATGGCAAGATTACAAAATATTAAGAAGAAACAAACAACAAAAACGTATCAGCAGTGAGATTCTAGAAATTGTTATACCTTTTATATGTAGTAGGCAAAATGTAAGAGTTTTAGTTGAGAATGCGACATGCGAACACTGTTGGATTTACTTAATTCTTTTTTACTTATTACATTACAGTGTCAAATTAAATTCGAAATATTATAAAAAGAGTAACTTAAACCTTATGTTCGATGCATTGTAACAGATCAGGAGTTTTGATGAAAATCAAATCAGCAATGCTTACATTAATTCATTACCTTACCGTCTACTAGACAACCAAGCCATACACTGTGAAAAAGATCGCATAACTTTGGCACAACTAAAAATGGACAATTTCTTTTGCTTTAAATTTTAATTCTCGAATCCACAAGAAATATTAGTTTTATAGGTCTTTATAATGTGCATATTTACAGGGCATAAAATCTTCAATTAGAGAAAAATGCTTTTAGTATCAAAAAACGTTGCATACTTTCAGTTATACAATGTACAACTGTAGCGAAGGCAAAGAAAAAATTGATCAGATGATTTTTTTTGTAAAATACTTTTTGGTGTTAAATAACGTTGCACATTTCCAGGTGACACACTTAAAAATGTTAAAAGATTATAATGAAGCAGTTTGAAAAAATATTACTTCTTCCTTTATATTCCTTTCTTTACTTCTTTATTGCATTTTTGGAAAAATTGTTTTAAATTTGTTTTTTTTTTAGTAATTCAGAAGGATTGCATATCTCATGCTCCTTCACTCTAACGGCGTTGATTTAAATATTCACCTTAAAGTAGGCTTTTGAAAATAGTTTATGAAAATATCAATCAAATGTTTACACTCGTTAAACCAGCACTAATCAAATGAGAAAAATACTAAATACTGCACCATACTTGCTTTATACAGCTTTTGAGCCTAAATGTATGCAATAATTTGTTTTTATACTGCAAATGCTAAAGAATTGCTTTGGCACACACACATACACAAAAGCAAGGTGAAGTATGGTGTTAAAATCTTTTAAGAATCTTGTCTGCTGTAGTTTGGTTAAACGGAATACTTGTTTACTTTATTTTGTGCTCTTCACTTTCTTTCTTTCTTTCTTTCTTTCTTTTCTTATGGTTGTTTTTAAACAAACAACCTGCATAAACCTGTTCTTTCCCTATCTCTCTCCCTCTCTGTCCCTTTCTATTTTGGTAGTTTTTGTTAAGCTTTATTTTTGTTTGGGTTAGCCAGAGTGGAACTTAATAGAATCGGTTTTCCAAATATTCTGTGTATGAGTGTGTTTGTTTGTTTTATTTTCTTGTATTCAATGCTGTTGTACCACTGTAAGTGGGTGTTTGTATGAAGAGTGTTGCATAGTTTTGGGCTATGTAAAGAAAATGTAAAAAAGAAGTGCCATTTTCTGCTAAATTTACTGCAGCCAAAATACTTTGACACAGTTTTTCGTGCCATATTTTCTTTTCTCCTTTTTTTATGCTTCTGTCGTAGTTGTTGTTGTTATTGTTGTATTTTGTATTTTAAAGTCCTTGTTTTATTTGTGCGAGAGTCTCTTTAGCTTTGCATCCATCCATTTCCGTTCAAATACTGTTTAAAGGCTTTCTCCCTCTCTCGCTCTCTATATCCCTCTCACTATCACCGTGTGGCATATGAAAGTGTGTAGGCGGCTTATACGTTTTGTTAGTAGAAATGCAAACGTTTTGGTCTGTTGTTTTCTTTTTTTTTTTTTTTTTTTGTTTTTGTTTTCTTTTAACAGAGTTCAAGGAGCATTTTATCCAAGTTTCATGGATACTTCGTTATGTTTTCTGTTCTATTTTGAACTTAAAATTTTCGTTTATTTTCCATTTTAAATTATTTTTTTTTTAGTTTTTTGTTTGTTTTTATTTGTTTTCGTCTATTTTTCTATTTTTATTTGAAGTTTAGTTTTTTGCGACATTTAGGATTTAACGGTTGGTTGCTTTAGTTAAAAAACTTTTCAGTAAATACTGGCATTTTGAAACATACACACACACACACACAGACAAACACATATTCGTTCACTCACTCCACTCTGTATCATTCGGTGGCTTGCTACGCTTGTATGGCTTAAATGTACGTCGACATGCAGAGCTATAAACAAGTGAACCGTAACGTATGCCACAAAATTGTTTTATTAGGCACACATAACCCAGTAAATCATTTGTGCGTAAGAACATAGAATCACGTTAAAAATACGTTTAAAAAATTTTAAAAACTTAAAAAATCATGATTAAATACAAAGGTGAGAGAGGTGACAGTACCTAGATAACTAAACTTTCCGCCAACGCCATTTTTCTGCAATCTAACGGACTAATGAAAATCAAGACATTCAAACCAGATCGTAGAAGAAGAACAATATTGATCTGTATGACCTGTGATGTCCAATACTATTTGAGTTTTGATTCTCTGTGTAAACACAATAAAAGTGACACAATGAGATGACGGCATTGCGTACTCTTTTGTACTCTTGCGTACTTTATCCTGCAAAGTAATTAAACTAAGCAATGGTCATGGCATAACTTTTCCTCGTAACATGTATTATTACATAACATACATACATAATTGGCCATTACAACCCTTCAGTCAGGATTACGACTTAGCTTCTCACACACTTTTTGTTGTGTGTGTTAATTTTATACATGAGTGGCGGGACCTACAGTTTAAAGTCGACTCCGAACGACAGATTTTTTGAGAAGCTTTTCATGGCAATTTTTATTTACTCTCAGAGTTTTTGCCAGAAATCTGCTGAGAGGAAGTCGCCGAAGAAATATTTTTTTCATATTTCGTTTTTGATGACTGACCGGGGATTCGAACCCTGGACTTTCGTCTAATAAGCCATCACACTACCTACTAGACTACGGCGACCACTAACATGTATTATTCCATGGATTTATTTACTTTACTGGCAAATGTAGCTTAACATGTTATTAAGATGGCTTATAAGTAAATTTAAATTCTTAACGAAATTAGCAAAAAATATTTTTTTCAATTTTTTTTTTATTTCAATAAAAAGGATATTTGGAGAGGTCAAGTAATTGAAGCCTAATGTCCTTGAAATTATAAATTTGATTTGCGGCAAAATAAGACGTTCGTTTAGAAAATTTTATAAAGATTTATTAAAATTTGTAAATTTCATGCTCCTTTTCTCAGAAATTTTCGAAAATAATAAACTTACAAGCAAATCAAATCGCTTTTTATCTTAAATGGATCTAATACAGGTTCTAATCTATTGAGGGAATCAAATTTTTTACGTAGAACTTAATTGTGCTGCAGTAGATTTACTTGAAACTAGGTAAAGTAATTGGTGGCATACTAGGCGTTCGTTTTACAAATGTTACAACATTTTTTACAAATAAAAAATTTCTTCGAATTTTACTTCATTGAAATCAATTGAAAAGTTTTTAATTTTAAAGCAGCCGCTGTTTACAGAAAAATTGTTAAAATTTTCTCAAACTGAAATTGAATTTGTCTGTAAATTATTGTACATTCAATAAAAAGCCTGTCTGCAGTGTTCATTTAACGCACTTTTAATTCAACAAAAATTTATTGAATTTTCACAATCACATTTTCTTGTTCATAATAGAAAGCAATTGAAACTTTTTTTTACAATTTTTTGTCTCTTAACAGCTAAAAAAAATAATTTTTTATTATAAAGGACAAGAGAAAATAATTTTGTTTAAAAATCGAGACTCAATGTTGAAGTTTAAAGACTTTTTGTTAATAATTTTCATTAAAATATTTGATATTCAAAAAAGGATATCTGAAGAGCTATTTGTTTGAGGCCATATTTTTATGAATTTTAACAAAGCTAAGCAATGGCATAAGACGTCCATTGTCAAATTCAGTAGAATTTTCCGAACTATAAGCAATTGTTTTTTTTTTTATTATATTTTTTTTATTTCTTATTATTATTTAAATATTCCTTTTTTTGTTGTATTTAATAATCACAAATATGTTATGAAATATTCTTAGAATATAGCATACAAAAATATATTAAATATTTTAAATAATCAAGGAATAACATTATTAAAAAAGGATATATAGCGGCCTTTTGTAATCCAATAACGACTTTCATAAAATTAGGTACAGTATTAGACGACATCATGAGACGTTCATTCTTAAACTTTCATTAAATTTGTTAGATTTAAAATACTAAAAAATATTTTTCATTAAAAAATTTTGTTCCATTAATTCTAGCATGACATGAAATTTTTATTTCTTTATTTAATTTTATAAGTAATTTTTAAAAGCATTTGTTTTTAAAAAAGGATGTATGGAGAGCTTTCTTGTTTGAAGAAATATTTGTATAAAATTGAAGCTACAGTTGAACGACTACATAAGACGTTCGTTTATTTAGCAAACTTTATAGGATTTGCAACATTTTTGTTTGTTTTTTGTTTATTTTTTCCTTTAGAGATGAAGGCAACTAGTATTTTTAATTCCTTTAACTAATCAAAATATAACAGTTTAAATAATAAAAGAAGGTTTTTTTTTTGGTGTTCTAAAAAGGATATATAGAGGGCTTCTACAATTCAATTAAAATTTTCTTTGAAATTTGGTACACTGTTAGAATATATTAATACACGTTTATTTTCCGAATTTGGTGGAGTTTAATGAATTGATTTAACATTTTATAGTCATTCTTCTCTAATAAAAACAATCAATAATTCAATTCAATATTGTGAAAATAATGGGGTAGCGAGTTTCTGATTTTTTTTCTTTAAAATTAAAAAAAGGACATTTGTTCAGTTCTTAATATTGAAGCGTGATTTTCGTAAAAATTATTTGCAGATACTAACAAAAAAATAATACGTTCTTTTTCGACTTTCAAAAATTTATTTTTTTTTTAAATATTTTGTTTAAGGATGTGAAAATTTTTTGTGTTGCTTTCTAAATTTTAAAAGAAATTTCCAAATCATAGCATTTATGTTTACTGGGTTATTGCGTTTTTTTTTTTTTATTTCTCGTATCAGTTTAATTTTGCAAGTCAAGCTCAACTCAAGTTTCTGTGAGTTACTCTCACATCTATTCACTCGTTCAGTATGTTTTTTATTGTGCTGGCGGTGCTATGCTGTGCTAGAAAACTTTACACACACATGCTCCAGAAAGTTAATAAAATAATTGGAAGGGGTTTAGTTTTTATCTAAACCGCCATAATTTTCACTGCGTTATTTGAGCTGCAATACAAAGAAAAATAAAGAAGAAAGAAAAAATCAGTCATTCAGCTCAGCAACCAGCAAACCAGCTAAGTTGCTAATATGTCACAGCACACGCAATACACGCGACCCTGGAGGATGAAGTTAAAATGGTTGGAATTCAACAATTATCTCTTGTTGTTGTTGCTGTTGGTGTTGTTCCGGTGTTCGTTTTACTATTTTATTTTGTTGATAATTTAAGAGTTTAACAAACTACAATTCGTTTATAATCTTAAACGTAGTTTCTCAAAATTGTCGATAGGAACGCAATATCAAGGCTTGCCCACAGTACTTGAGGCTAATGGATGGCGTAATCAGGGCGAGGACAACGAAGGATATTTTGCTTGTCCAACTGATGCTCAGGCTCGATTCTGCGGAGTATTTGAAAAACAGGGAGGGAATGAAATTATATTTAGCTTATGCTTGATATTATTCTAACGGCCTGTATGAGACAGCTTGCTACCAATTTGTGAACAGGGGATCCTAAAATCAAACTTAACGAGTACTGTCACGATTCATTTCGAATCTACCTAATATAGTATCGCCAAGGCCTGGAAAGCTTTGTACTGGTCTTCTAATGCGTTACCTGGGATTGTTAGAAATCGTTCAATATGTTCACAGAAAATGAGAGGACTTCGAATATTTTCGATCTTCCGAGTATATTCTTTCAATTTCTTTCCTATTGCAAAAATAATATTTTCGCACAGAACATTCAGTAGATTTATAGAACGCATAACAAATATCCAGTCATTTGGAAAACAAATCTTCAAAATTAAGGATTTTAGTGTTGGTTTTCCGCCTATTAATTGAGAACGAAAAAAAAAACATCCTCTTCAAAGGTTGTACAAAAAAAAAAACGCAGAATGTGAAACAAGTTCACTTCTTTTGTTTCCACTCGCCTCTTTACTCCCAATACTCAATGATACTCATTTATGATGAGGAGGGCCTTTTTTGGTGGTAATTCTTAATTGTTAAATGAGCTGGCATTGGTATTGAAGAATAGTTATGACAGAAGAAACTTCTTTTGGAGACGAAATATTGAATAAGAGTTCGACTGTAAAACTGTGTGTGTGCACAAGTGTTTGTTTTAAAATGTAAGTGAAGCCGGATTTCAAGCGGAAACGGAAATATGCCGCATAGTTCTTAACGTTGTTGCTGTTGTTGTTGCTGTTGTTGTCGTCATCGTCACAGTTAATGTCGTTGACTGATAAACATTTGAATTTTTATTATTATTATGCTAATTCGATAAGGGAATCTACTTATTTCACATTGTCTTTCTCTCTCTTGCTCGTTATCTCTCTCTCTCTCTCTCTATCTCTCTGTCGTTTTTATTTTAATTTTATAGGCAGACAAATTTAATGTAAAGGAATACAAGGGAAGGGGCCACTATTGTTGCTTTTATGTACACCGTATCTGTATTTCTCTCTCGCTTGGCTTATAGGGGCAGAGTGAGTGAGTGGTTCGAAGCATCGTGCATGTCAATTTACAATTTTTAGTTGTGTACTTCGCTTTACAGACAATTTTTCCTGGGTTACATTTTCCACGATTTTTTAAGTGGCAACACATACGCATTTACTTTGTTCAGATGTAGCTGTGAGCTATACCCTAGTAAATGTATAATGTTACGGTAACAGTTGTGGTGGTGGTAGTGGTGGTGAGTAAATGGGCTTTAAAATAAATGGTTCTTGTTTTTTTTTTTAATTCAAAAGCATCATACTTGAGTTAATTTGAAAATCTTTTTTCTTTCCCCATATTTTCAATATTTTTCTGCTTTACTTGCTTTTGCTATACATTAAACCATTGTGGTGATAATGTATTCATATTCAGAAAAAAAAAAGAATTCAAACAGAAATACAGACAGTCTGACAAACAATCAGAGAGACAGACAGACAGACATCACTTGTAATGTTAACTTATTCTGGTTCCATTTTGTAGATTTCAAGCACTTCTATCTGCATTGCTTTCAGTTTTCTTCTTTTAAATGCTATTTTCCTAAGAGTATTTAAAGCATATCCCACAGATAATAATGATTTAAGGATGTAAGCCAGAGACCTCAAGCACTTGACTATTGAAAAATGTGAAGGGGATGGGAGGAGGCATGTAGGAAATAAATTCAAAAAATTCAAGTATTTTCCATTATTATCGCATTATTTTACTCTTCTAAAGAAAACAAGATGAAATAATGAAAGAGAATCCATTCTTTTTGGCAAAATTCCATGGATAGGATTGTAATCCTATTTTAACTACTACATACACAAATTTTCTTTGATTGAATATCAATTCTATTCAGCATAAAAATTGCATTCATTAGCCATAAGTACTACCAGAGGAGTATAGTAATAGTAGCGGTAAATACCAACGAAATGTTTAGGACTGCATAGTCAGAGTTCGTTAAGCCTATGAACAATTTCACAAAGAACTGTGGTCGGTTTAGGATAAATTGTAAGTCGCCTTTAAGAAAGCAAAACTTACTTGAACCCTACAATGGCAATTAATCCATCAATAACGTCTAGCTACTGGCTGATATTGCTCAATGATCCTAATAGTCTAAGAACCATTTCCACTGTTGATGACTTGAATATTTTGGATGATAATTTACATTTTTTAACTTCAGAAAGGCTTTTGATCCTTAAAGAACTCTAAAAAAAAAAATAATAAAAATGCGAAAAATAATTACGTTCGAGTTAAATAAGAGAAGCTATCTTTAACGCTTTGTATCACCAGCACCTCTGAAAGTTATTTTGAAACGATTCTTATGAAATGAAATAGTTTGTAGTCCTTTTTATATTGTAAATTTTTTAATTTCCTTGTTGAATTCCTTTTGTTGATTTTTAAGCTTAAACAACCTAAAAGTATGCATTAATTTTTCTTTTAAAGGAATCCTTAAAACAAATTTCTACGCATACTGTTGTTATTATTGTTCTTCATACTATTATTGAAATATAAATTAAAAAAGGAGAACAAGAGAGAGAGAAAGAGAGAAAGTCAGAGAAAGAGAAAGAGATCAAACTTCAAATGGAAACCTCATGTACGAATAGAACTCAAACAATATTTTAAACATTTCATATGAAATTGTTCCTTATGATGCGGTCTCATTGCCATAAACCATCGTTTCCTTCTTACGAGTACTACTGCTCTGCACTCTCAGCCTGTCACCTACACTCTCTTTTCACTCACCAAACAAATATATGCAAGACATTCTGTATACGTGTTTGGGGAGAGGGGGAGAGAACTTCACACAGAATTTTTAAATAAAATTCTTTTTAAGGTTTTTCATTTGGAAGCTTTTCCAAATCACGAGACGGATGGCCATTCAGGGGTTTCATATAAGGCTGCCATATTTCATATGAAAAGTCTTTTATTTGGTGAAAGTGTGTGTAAAACATAAACGGTGACATAAGTGAGGCCGCCTTTTCAAGATATACATCGAAGTTATGGTGATAATAATCGATTTGCTGGCAAAGTGATGACAAACTTATAAAGAACATTGCAGAGATCGGATTCGTTGCAGTCTGTGCATCATCGGAACGATCTGTTTAAAGTACAATGAATGATCTGAAGTTCTTATCACCACGGCATTCTCAGCTATGGGGTCCATCTTACGGCATGAACATCCACATGGGACTTCTAGACATAGACACATAGACTACTATTTAGGCAACATTTATAACCAGCTGTGACCATTACATATCTTTTGAGACTGGTGGTAATGCAGTTTAATGCTTGTCCCCCTTTGACCACAGACATGTTGCCATAATAGAAAGCCATAGTTTTACTTGGATTAACTACATGGGTAATCATATGGTTTTCGTTAGTTGATCAGTAGTTTGGATTCCAACCAGAGACAGCGGGTGTAAAAATTCGCAGGTTGCCCTTATGGCACCATTTATACCGATGGCTTGAAAAGGCTGCACAGAGTAGACGGTGAGATATATTCCAAGGATTCTGATATTAGATTTTTGCGTAGACTGCGTGGCAACTGAAGTGATTTCCAAGCAGAGGTCATAGTCATATTGAAAGCGGCAAAAGACTTGTTAAGTGATGAGGTCTTCTAAAAATATCTGTTAATGTACTCGGATTGTGAAGCTGCGATCAAACCTAAAACGAATCTTATCCCAAGGTCCGACGTCGTCTATGAACGTTAGGGTTTGACTTAAAGAAATGCATTGCTGGTAAACTCTGGCCTGAACTGATTAAAAGCGCACAATCTGGGACATATTACAGAGTATAGGTGTTGCGATTGCCTTAGTTGAACTGGGTATTCCTTGTTAGTTTTACTCTACTTCGTTGACAGCATGGAGCCCCACACTGTATTGCTAGGTTTTGCTTGACTGAAATGGATTAGAAGAGAAGACTATTTTTATTCTTTCTTCAAATTCAAAGGCCATCGATCAAATTATTACGGTTTTCACATGAATCCTGTGATTTTCTATGTTGAATGTTTAAGACTTTGGGTATTGATTTATGATACTAAAATTGGCAAAAATACTGGCCCAAGTGGAACCTTAGCCTTCAAGGTGAGTCCACTATACAACTTAACATAACCTAACCTAACCTCCATTGAAAGCATGACTTTAGTTTTGATATCAAATAATGAATAACCCTTTATATGAGTGTGTGTGAGTATGTGTATGTGTATATATGTACATACGAGAGTATGAGAGTACTTGTGTATTATTTATGGCTTTATATGCAATAAAATGTGAGCAACAAAAAAAAAAAATAGAAAAGTAAGAGTGAAATGCAATATTTATTTTCATCTTTTTGTTGTTGCCACAAGAATTGCTGCTCCTGCTGCTGCTGCTATTACAAGTGCTGTTGCTGTCGTTCTTGCTGTTGGGGATACCTTTAAAATATTGCAATAGAACACAAACACACACATACACACACCACACATATACACACGCATATTTAATGTGTGTATCTTTTATTTTATTTTTTAATGTTTCTTTTATGGCCATCATTTTATTTTTTTTCTTTCTTGTTTTTTGCTTTTATTTTGTAATATTTTGTAAAATTTATAGTTTCCATAAGAAATTCAATTTTAGAATTAAATGCAAAAAAAAACAAACAAAATTTTTCACAATTTCCTTAATATTAAAATTTTTTTTCTTGTTTTTTCTTTAAAAATGTTCATATCGTGTTCACAACTGGCCATTGGTTGAGTTGATCTGCATTATTATTGTTACCCCTTCAATGCATTACAATAAAACAGCAACAAACAGCAGCAAATGAACAGCAGCAACAACAACAAAACTATATGTAAATGCAACATTTTGTTGCACTGACTTATTACACGAAAACATAACGAAACATATTGGCATGAAAATGTTTTTCTCGTTTTGCATTTGTTTGCTTATGGCAAAAACAATTGCAAGAATTTCACAAATTTACGAAAAAAAAGTTTTTTTTTCATTTCGTAAATAAAACAGAATTTAATTATTCAGGAAATTTTAACATTTAAATGGAATTCATTTTTTCGAAACGTTTTTCAATTTACAATGGCATAACCATACATATTAATTTAAAAATAAATAAGAATAACCCACATACAGGTTCCAGATAAAGGCAACCAGCTGAAGCAAGAATTTAAATTTAAATTTCCAAATTTAGGCTTTAGAATAACAAATCAAGTGAAAGATTCTAGAAGTTGCCAACTGAAAATACAGCGAATTTAAGGAATTTTGAGTAGACCTACACAAAAAAAGAACTAACGACGTTATATTCCATGATCTTACTGGTCACTGGGAAAATTAAAAAAAAATTAATCTTTCTTGAGACCAGAAATTGATCATTTTGTACAGATAATAGCACTCTCCAGTTTAAACTGCATATTATGCAATTCGTAATCTTCAATAGCAGTTCAAGAAAGTTTTTGGTCGATTATATGCATTTATAGATTTGTTTTTGATCGATGACTTGCATTTTTAGGTCGATAATTAGCATTTTTATCGATGACTGGCATTTTTTGGTCTATGAGCACCATGCGATGACTTGCATTTTTTGGTCGGTAACTTGTATTTTGGGTAGATAACTTGCATTTTTTAGTCGATGTCTTACATTTTTTGGTCGGTAACTTGTATTTTTAGTAGATAACTTGCTTTTTTTTTGTTCCCTGACATTTTTCTTTAATCGAACACATCGATGTTTACTTTTAATAAATATTAGCAGTGCGCATGAAAAAAATTTGGATATGCTTTTATTGTAGTTGGCAACATATTACAATTACTTGGTTTCTTTTCATTATCTGCTTCAGTTAACAAATATGAAACGTCAAATTGTCCAAAATTTGTACATGGAAACTCCTTATTTTTCGTTTATCTTTCGGTTCTAGCATGCTCAATGTGATGACAAATAATACTGACAGAAACAACGTCAGATGGAAGAGAATATTCACAGTTTATAAGTAAACTTTTTAAGATCATGAAAAATGAGAAATTTACCAACAACAACAAGTAATTAACCTTACCTCTCTCCCTACTGTAAAGGGGGAAAGACGAATTCTATTTCATTGCAGAAGTTTTTGAAAATATTCAATGAAAAATATCTCCAGCCATTCATTATATAAAAAAAATTTTTCAGTGGTAGTAGTTGGAAAACCCAACTACTATGTTTTCTATTTTGTTGTTGTTGTTATTGTTTTTGGCATTTGAAATTGCTAATTGATTTACAATAAATTATTGCCTTTGGTTAGTTTGGGCTCCCCTCTTTTCCCTTTAACTATATTTGTACTTGCACCAACACACTCTCTCTTCCGCTCTTTACCTTTCTCTCTAACTCTCTCTTTGTTTATGAAGCATAACAGTACACCATCGCCTATTTAACTCGGACGATGTTTTTCCTATTTTACACACCAGGCAGGATGATGTGTTTATAGGCGTGTGTAATTAATTGTATTCGTACATATGTGTGTATGTATGTATGTGTAGACATTTTCATTTGTTTTCGGAAAAGTTCGTTAAACTTTATGAAAAAATTGTTGCTATATGCTTCTCTCTAACTCTCTAACTCTCTCTCTCTCTCTCTCTCTGTCTAACTCTCTTCCTTTCCCTTTTACTCTTTTTGGTTTTTTTTCTGATTCAGAAATGTTTACTTAACTTTTAGTTTTTAAATTCGTATGTTTGTTGTTCTAATTGTTGTAAAGGGTTGACCACATTATGTTTACATAAGTAAAGTTAAAGAAGATACCGCCAAAGCTAGAGTTTTGAAGAGACTTTATTCCATTAGAATGCTTGAACTCTTTCCATTACGCCATACGAACTGTATTGTTTTTAAATGACTGTCTCTAGAATGCTTGCAGAAGTCAGTTTTTGACATTTCGTAGGGTATCATGGTATAACTTGAAGACTGTTGGTGTCTAAGTGCTCAAACATTAGAGAATTATGGACCTTTAACGTTACTGCACAGAAAGTCTAATATCGTCAAATATCAATTCTTAGTGGACAATTAATCTGGACATTCCTCAAGTAATGATACCAAAAAGCGGTCGTTCTATATTGCTCGCAGCAAAGTCTCGTTAGGATGCTGTTAGGGATGCTACAGGGCCAATTTAGAAAATAATCGACACATTGACTCTTACAGAGCATAATGTGAATCAAAAAGTCACTTTCATAATCATTTTTGAGTACTTAATACAAAAATCATAAAATAAAGAAAAGAAATGTAAAGCATTACAATAACAAATCAACAGAAAGATTCTAGAAGTTACCAAACTGCAAATAAACTGAAGTTTAACTAGAAACAGCATTTCCAAATACAAAGTACGTGGTAATGGGATGTAAGACAGACCCAATTATTAATGGCGCCGTGGAATTCGAATAGTTTCTCTAACAGAAGAGATATTTTCGATAATGAGTACATTGCGATGATTCACAGCTCTGGCCACATCTGTAATATCTCCGTATAATCTTGCAAATTTCTGTGCATATTAATTAGATCGATAAGGACGATTATAATTACCATTTAATACCTAAAAAATTGCCCACCATTTAAATCACCACTTTTGTGATTATTTTTGTTTATTTTTAAACCTTATTTGGTTACTTAACGAAAGGCAATCTTAACACTGTCAATGAATTATATTTAACACCTGACTTGACCTTGCAGAAATGCCAAGTTTAAAACCATTAAACGGATAACCCTTTAAGTTCTTTTCTACACATATGCTTAAGCGTTGCCTACCGCGTTGATTTGCTATGATTATTCATTGTTGTTGGATTTCTATTCTTTTGTTTATTGCTGTTGCCGCTGCTGCTAACGATGTCGCTGTTCATTTTTTTTTTCGATCGCATTTTGCCTTTTTTTATTGCCTGATGAGTAGCCAAGCAGAACGGCATAAATGTTTTGCCACATGAGTTTGGAAATACGGCTGTCTGTCTGTCCTGGTTGGTTGCTTATTTTTTTTTTGTTTCTTTGTTTTTAAATTTCTGTGTGTAGGTTAGTGCAGATGTATTGTTTACATTTACTTTGAATTATTGCACCATCCCTCCCACACCACCTCTCTCTATCTAGTCATTATGTCCCCTTTACTCTCTCTCCCTCTTATTTAATTTGTTTCTTTTGGGTACTGATTACGGTTTAATAAACAATATGTTCGTTCGTTCATTCGTTCGTTTGTTGTTGCATTTGTTTTATTTTGTTTTTGTTGCCTATGCAGTTTAGGAAAAGTTTTTCTGCTTTTCTATCTTTCTCTCTGTGATGGAGAGAAAACCATTCAACAAAAAAGACCAACGAATTCGAAAATTTCTCTGTTTTGCTGCTCTGCAGTTATCATTTGCAAAAAAAAAAAGTTTGCGAAACCCATAACTATTGTGGATGAATGTTATTGTGTTTCCATTATTCTTGTTATTGTTATTGTTGTTTTGTAATGTTTACATTGTATTTGTAATGATGATAGTGATTAATTTCATTTGTTTTTGAATTCAATTTCCACTTTTTCTAGAACCATTTATTTCCTTCCACTGTAGGGTTAAAGAGGCATGTGTATTCAATGTAATGTAAAGTAAAGTAAAGGAGTAAACAACCTTTGCTGGCTGTTTAACAGGCCTTTGCGCTTTTAACTCGAATAGTAAAAAAGTGGTAGAATGACGGAAGGTAGTGAAACCAAAAATGATTTTTTTTTATCCAAAACCCTATGCCATGGACTTATGGAAGACTTTTGGTTTATAAAACTCCGGTGATTTTGTGGCATCCATTTCAGATTTTCCTAAGATGTCTAGGTACCCAGATAATGCATACTGTACCGTATCGGAAGGAGTCTTTAATTGTTTTCTTGCTATTTAAAACAGTCGTGGACCTTGTACAACTTAACTGCCAATGTTCTAAGTCTGTACGTATAATAGAAGGAACATTTGGAACATTCCATTGTGATTGCTGTTTAAAATGGTCTCATTGACGAACTTGAGCCTCTCATGTGATAGTATGTTTGCAAGACTCTAAAACGGGTGTTAAGCAAGAATGAAAATCACCGAATCGGTTCAGCGAGCGTTATAGATGCCGACAAGATGAGTTAATATGAAGTGCACCTTAGTTTAAAGTAGAACCAAGACATATTAAAAATTGCAAGTAAACAGTTTCGTAACAACGTTTTCAAAGAACATACTCTATTCGTATTTAAAAACCAATTCAAATCGCATCACAATAACAAAATTGCTACAGAGTACTAAACAGCTTTACTGCTTATTCCCTCCATTTCTTATGACATTTCATTGTTGAATACTTAGAAAATTCAATTTCTTCGATGTTTATAATATTTTAACATCATTAGTGTCACTATCAATTGGATTTTTGACGGGCACTCATAATATCTCTCTCAATAATCTCCAGCATTCCACTTAAAATTCTTTTGAAAACAAAACATATCTTTTGTTGTTGTTTCTGTTTTTTTCTGTCAAATTTGAATTTTTGTTTTAAATATTTAAAGCCATAAAGAGACAAGGAGGGAAATAGAGAGAGAGAGAGAGAAAGAGAGAGAGAAAACAGTTTAATTTATTTGACAGACAGGCAGGCAGGCAGACATTTTTATTGAAATCTTTTCAATTTAAAATTCTCAAAACAAAAGCCACTTACTGTCTGGCTTGTCTTGCTGTCTGTCGATTCGATACCTTTTAAGGAGTTACTTAATAAACATACACAGCCACACACACACATAAAATGAATCACCAAATATTCATAAACATACTCTCGCTCTCATATTCCATAAAATCATTCAAACAAAATGAAAAAAGCTCAGCTTGTGTACTACGTGGGTGTGTAAGTGTATGTACCCGTTATTTAAAATTTCTAGAGATTATAGGGAATACCTGATACATTTGAAAGGAAAATATTTACAAACCAAATGCCCTAACACACCACACACTCTCCTCTCTCTCTCTCTCTCTCTCTCTTTCTTTCTTTCTCTGGCTTTGGCTTTGTTTCTTGCTTTTTGTACTTTTAAAGACATTTGTGATGGTATGCGTGTGTTTGCATATTAGTTGTGCAATCTTAATCATTAATAGAATATATTTGAATAAATGTGTAGGTGTGTGTGTGTTTTTCGTATAAAAATAATTTCATTCTCATTTTCTACACATTTCCAGAAGCGGTCCCATATTTCAAGTAATTTTTTCTCTTCAAGGGGATTAATTTGTTCTTCGATAAAAGAGTTTGGAAACAAAAAGAAATCTGTTTGAGGGCCTCCTATTATTGTTGTGTTGCATTCATAATTGAAAATAAATTTCAATGAGAAAATAATCGAAAAATAAAGAAATTCTTTAAAGGTATTGTAAGTGAAAAGGAAACATATGTCTTCACTTAATGGTGCTTTAAAAAAAAAAACTAAATAAAGGTACGTTCCATCTCCCATTACAGAGTAATAGACAAGAACATCTCTTAATTGATGACGTTGGTGGAGATGGAGAGGTTGAAAAACGATCTCACAAATCAAATACTGCACGGCTCTTTTATTCGTAGCAATCCTGATGATCTAGTACCTATAAAACCACCACTCGATCAATTCATACCTTAGTTAGACGATTAAGACTTAATTTCCCATGCATGTGTGTCGTTAAGACATGTTGCTTACATTCTAATCTGCATTAATTTCTAAAATACTTTTAGCTTCTTAACGATTTCTTATAGTCAGTATCTCTTTAGCTAATAAAGAGCCCGAAATTGTTGAAACTTTAATCTGGAGAAGACTGCTTTATTACTTGCTGATCATCTACTTAAGACATCGGATTTAGATCAATCCATTGAGAACTCTGTCTGAACAGTGACCTTATTAGGTGAAGGCCTTACAGAGAAAGCCTTCTTCTTCAGTAGAATACTCAGACCTAATTGTCATATGATACTGGATAGAGGCAAGTGGATAAATTTCACTATAAACGGACAGAAACTGTACACTCTGTACGGGCAGATTATCATGCTGCTCACACTAAGAAGTAAATAGATGGCAAAGAAGCTACCAACAGATGTTCATGAAATTTGACAGTTAATATCGGCCATCTTGCTAAAGCTATATCTATCAAATCGGTTGTCATTTGGACATTCTGTTTTACCATAACAATAGATGACGCTAGACAGAGAAAGTCGCTGAAACAACATCTTCAACGATGAGGCCCGTTACTGGATGAATGGGTAGCTGATCAAACAAAATTTTTAGATTTTACGACGCACATTAAATCCATATTAAATCCAAGACCTACCAATGCATTCCGATATGAATGAAAAGGAATGAAAACGTTAACGTTGAGCATTATTGGTCGATGATTACAAACGTCTTTTGTCATTTTGGTTGATCTTGATCTCATCTCACGCGGAGTTGATGTGAACTGGCTACAGAAGTTGTGTGATTTGAGCCCGTTAAACTACGTTTTCTTATAGAATTCATTGTACTTGAATGAACCACAAACCACATTGGTCCTCAAAACCAATATAATCAGTGTCATCTGGCAAATACAGTCTGGTTTATAGGCTGGAGTTATGTGGTATATTCGACACATAATGGAATTAATTGGTCCATCAAACGAATAAGAAATTACAATGACATCCCGCACACACTTTAATTGTTTTTTAATTTAAAGATAGGAAGCACTTAATGAGGAACCCTACATTTTTTCAATATCGTAATTAATTTTCTGTTTATAAAGTTGCAAATCAGTAGGCCAATGTATTTAAATTGAAATAAAATTTTTGATTTTTTAACGCCACAATAGGCCACTAAAACTCCATTTAATTTATGTTTTCGAACAAAGAAAATAAAACAAAAACGAAAATAAAAATAAAATGAAATATCAGCATTACAGTTAATGTTTATTTTATAATAATAATTTACAAACACGAACAATAACGACAACAATAACAACAATAATAAGCAGCAGCAGCAGGCAGTCATTATTATTTGTTAATAAATTAAATTAGAAATTCATTATTTCATAACGAGCAACAAACGGCTAACAAAACGGACTCAAAACACACATAAACACACACATACACACACAGACAGAAATGAAAAAAAGGCCAATTTAGAGAAAATAAATTGCCCCGAAAAAAAAAATGGTCAAAACAGCCAATAAATGAAAACAAAACAATACTGAGGCAGAGAGAGAGAGAGAGAGAGAGAGAGAAAGAAGAAAAAAGTCAGTTTAAGTAGCCACTTAATATTAAACCCATACATACACAGACACATACACACACATAATCTTATTGTTATTACAAGTCCTTGCATTATTTAATATTTTTGTTGGCGTCAGCTGAGCTAGAAAAAAACACACCAAAACTCACACACACACATACACTCACACACATACACACTTTTCAATAATGAGTCAATTTAAAGGCTAATTGTCTAAATGTGTTATAAACAACAAACCCACACACACACACACACGCGAGAATGACGAAAAACAATAACACACACATAATTATGTAAAAAAATCTACAACAAAAGCGATCCTTTAGAAATCAGAAAAAACAAAAAACCAAAAACAAAAAAAAAAACGAGAAAAAAAAAACAAACAGCCACGGCAACAGCAAAATTAGCAAAATAAACAGAAAATTTGAAAATCATAATGAAAACAATAATAATAACAACAAACACAAAAAAAAATAGAGAAATCAAACAAATAAAATAAAAGAATTGGAAAATAACCGTTAACAACACTAACAACAATAAAATCAAAAAAAAGGCAAAAAAAAACAAGAGATAACAAACCGTAAAAGGGAAAAACAAACGAACCCAAATCTCTCTCCCTTGTACTCTCTCTCTCTCTCTCTTAATTACAAAAATAAAATAAAAACGGAGGCCAGGATGGACAAGTGAAAGTTTGTCAATAATGTGCCAAGGATAATGACACGGATGACATAGTCCTTGATTTTTGAATTTTGCTTGTGAATTAGAAAGAGAAACTATGCCTTGATAAAAAAAATAAAAAAATTCTCAATTCATTCTGTATATGATACCAGGATAATCATCTTTTAAACTATGGAGGAAAACAAGCTACGTTATCAGGCGATTCCATACCAGTTTTAAATTAAAAAGAAACAGAATGTGTGTGACATATCATCAACATTTTTAATTCGCTTAAAAGACGTATTCATGACCTCTCTGGGTTTAGAACTTCTAAAATGTTTAATTTTCCATGACTCTGGCGTATAAAACGTGATGAATTTGACCGATGCCATGAGTTATAAAGACTTTGAAGACCGTTGAGGTTTGTTATCACAAGAAGGAATCTAACGAGGACAAATCATATGATTCCAGAGGCAAGCCTCGTGAGATGACAATGTTTAAGAGGCTTGTGTAGAATATCCAATGTGAAACAATCAGTGTGGTACGCACGTTTACTTGTTTAAACCGCATGACGTTGGAGTTCAGATAATACATTTCAGGCCAAAAGAAATTGATAATCATCACTCGTCGTTAATAGTGATGGCCTGGTCAACGCTGTTCTCAAAGGACAGCAGTCTCCAGCCCAAAATTTAGACCAAACAGTGATGTTTCGTTTTCTAAAACTTAATATTTCAGTTCTAGTTAACCTACTAAAAGCCTTAATGGTTCATAGTATAACGCAACCAACAATTATTTTAAAGCAAAGCTTTCCCAACCCTGTCAAAATATACGGAAAAATTCGTTGCTCCTTTAATGCATAATTTCATAATAAAAACTGTTTTACATTAATTGTATTAGAAAGGAAAAGTATTGAACGAGAATGAGAAGATAGAAGATAAATATTAACACCACTACAACCCAATAATAACAACGACGATACCGTAAATAAGGCAGATGTACGAGCACATACGGAGAGAGAGTGAGAGGAGAGTGAGACAGTGAGTGGGGTGATTGGTTGATTGGTCCAAATCAATGTTATTGGAATTTGTAACGAAGATAAAACGAAGTGAATCTATACAAGTAAACATTTTTATAACAAATTACTATTAACAAACAACACAACAATAGTAACATATCAATAATATGATATTATGTCATATATAGACTAATACAAACAACGACAACAACAACAACAACAAAAAAAATAACTAACAACATAATTAGCAAAAAGTAGCAGTAATATAGTTTATTTTGGAAAATATTTTGTTTTAAATTAGAAGAGCTAGATTGGACCATTAACAGAGAGGCAAGAGATTTTTTTTTTTGGATGTGTTAACAATTTGTTGCGATGATTCACGAAACTCTGTTCAGATAGATTTGTCAGTCAGTATAAATAGAACTAAAAATTAATAAGAGTGCAGGACAATATTTCTCCGACTGTATGCTAATATTGGCCGCTTGGATTTTGATATCAAATCTGACATCTTTTATGAACGTGCTTATATGTTCTCCTTTTGACTGGTCTATTCCCGTTTCTGTATGTATATGAGACCGAACAATTTATATATTTCTTTTATTCTTAACGTTTAACATTTAGCGCATTCAATTTCTTCTTCTATTTCAAGAAGAAAATCCCAGACAAAAATCCATGTCAAAATTTCAAAAATTTCATTCAATTCAAAGCCATTCATGCATTTTTTTTTTTTTTGTTTTTGTTTTCCTAAAGCTAAAACAGCATACACAAAGAATTGCTATTGTTTTCCAAAACAATGACAAAATGATGACTAACTGACTGGCTGACTGCAAGAGAAATTATTGGAGCTATTGAATGCAAAAACATGCATGAAAACAATACAAAGAGCATAACCATAAAATAATGACGACTGACATTTAAAGCCGATTTTAGTATGCAACGTCAGTGATGATGACGATCTCTTTTAAAGAGAACACACACAATAAATTCAACAACAATTGTTGTCTTTAAGCCAAAGTAAAGCAATAAAAGTCACATTCTTACATGAACACACACAGGCAAATGCAATTGTTTACGCATTTAACAATACACATGATATCATCATAGGATACCCTACAGCAGCAGCATACAAATTTACTTTTTTATAACTCCAGCTCAACAAATGTGCTAATGAATCGAATCTAAATAGAATTTACTCTCTTTTACACATTAGTTTAATAGACAAAAATGCTTATGTTTACTGTTAGGCACAGGGTAGAGCACCACATTCTAAAGCGAAGCATATCCGATAACACACCACAATAACACAATCAGTATTAATTCTCTTCAATATTGTTTTATAAAGGAATTGTTTTTATTATTGTGCACGATTATTGCAAGACATTAACAAACCGCAGAGCCAGTACTTAGGCCATGTTGGAATATACGAATAACAATGCGTACTTTAGAAAAATGTATACACACCTACACATACATACAAAACTGCATTTATTTGCATGCATAAATTGCCTTCTGAAGCTGGCCTTTTAAGTATGCCTTTTAAATAATTTCTTCCAACAATATCTGATCTACGCCCCCAACACACTTTTAATTTCATTACTCACTATCTCTCTCTCTCTTCTCTTCTCTCCTGTCTCTCCTAAATAATATGCGAAGAAACAAACTAATTAAAAATTAACATTACAAAAAACTTATTAACAACAACAACAACAAAGTTCTCTTTTGAAATCTTAAAATGCATTTTCGTTGCCACTCACTTTATAAAATGCTTACAATATTTAGTTTGTCTGTATATGTATTGCGTGAGTGTGTGTATATGCGTATGCATTAATGAATTTGGCATATCATGCAGTATGTTTACACAAACAATGCAAAGCATTTATTGCGCTGCTCTTTGTTTATTGTTTTTAAATTTTTTTTCCTCTCTTCGTTAGTACCCCCTCGTCTTTGTGTTGTGTAGGCTTTGTGCGAGAGTCTTGTACTTATTATTTTTGCCGCTGTTTGTGCATTCAAGCAAATATTCTTAATTTCCTTTGTATCATCATCATTATCATCATCAACATCATCATCATCATCATTTGGTTTTCTTTGAAGTTAAAATATGCTCGTATTGCTGTTAGTGTTAGTGTTATTGTTATTGTTGTTATTGCTTTTTTCTTTTCCAATGTTCTTAAGCAATCATATTTCTGTTGTGCTGTTTTTATTAAAAATGTTGGGGGAAGTATAGTCTTTCTATGAAGCTGTCTACTTGTGGTCAAAAGGTGTATTGTTTGGTGGCCAAAAAAATGTTTCAAGTTACGTAGTTTCGGAACTAATGAAGTGTTTGCTTTGAAATTTGGTTTCAGCATAGAGAATGTAAAGAAATTACTGAATAATAAAACTTAAGATCACTACATACATCACATATATAATTGGTCATTACAACCCTTTAGTCAGGATTACAACCTTGCTCCATACACCACTTATATTGTGTGTGTTAATTTTTATACATGAGTAGCGGGATCTACAGTTCCGAATCCGAATGGCAATTTTATTGACTCTCAGAGTTCAAGACACAAATCTGTTGAGAGGATGTCGCATAAGAAATATTTTTTCGTTTTGATGCCTGACCTGGGGTTGGAACCATGGTCTTAAGTCTAATAAGCCAACACACAATCTAGTAGACTGCGACGAGTTGGTATATCCAATGTATGGGAAACATAATTAAGAGAACAAAATTTTATGTTTATTGTCAATTGGTTGACCTTCCCACAAATTACTCATTATTTCTTTGACTGTATATTCTAGAGACTTATTCCCCCTTATCGATTGGCTTGATTGCTTCCTTTTTTGGTTAAATGTGGAATGTGGATACAATTTATTATTTTATTGCCTGTGACTCCGCTTTAGTTTGCTTTTGTCTTTATGCATGTGGAGAGCGTTCAAGCATTGAGCGTGTTACATTGCCTTGCTAATCACGACTAGGAGGGAAAATGAGGTTGAGGGGGGGTGGAGCAGGTTAATGTATATTTTGTTTTCTCAAATTTATTTTCAATAATTACGTGTGTCTCTCTCTACACAATGAGTAAGTGATTGTATTTCGGTTTTCAATCGCAAATGAGCAGAATACCAACGATGGTTGTATTACAATATTATTTTTGTTGTGTTGTTGTTGTTGTCTTTACATTATTTTGATTAAATGTTGACTTGTGTTAAATTTCAATAAAAAAATACGTTTTTTTCACGGTTATCGGTTGGTTTTCTTGTTCCGAATGATTTCAAAATTATTTTCATGGTTACGCTTGAGAGAATGCATTGCTTTACTGGGAGTGGGGAGAAGTATTGATTACGTTTTTCTTCTTCATATTTTTAATTTAATGCCAAATGAAGTGAATAATTAAGAAATAATAATTGTTTCATAAGTTATCGATAAGTTATGCTAGAACAACGGAAATGCAATCGTTTTTTTTCGTTTTTTCTTTTAAAAGATATTCTTTAAAAAAATAATTTAAAGTGTTGAAAACAACATGCATTTGCAGCAAACCGCTAGTGAATCCATATTATCACGTGCCACCCATAGCTTATTTGTTTTACAAACGATTCATATTGCATGTCTTTGATTGAAAAACCCTACGCTTTCTTTTTTTTTTTTGTTTTTTGTTGGATTCGTTTTTTCTGTGTGGGTTGCTTGGTTATCTAGTGATTTCTTTTCTTTCTTTCTCTCTCAAACTTCTCTTTTGCGAACAAGCTTTACGTTTTTAATTTTTGTTTTTCTCTTTTTTTTTGCAAAACACATTTCTTGTCAGTTTCTAATTAAAGACCTGCATTTTTCATTTTTACACTCTATAGCCAGGTAAACATACATGCAAACATAGTCAATTTCAGGAGGCAGTGTAGAGCAAAACAGGCGACCAATGGAATACCGAATGACATAAAAATAATTCCTCAATAAATCTGATATAAGATATCGGATCCGCATGACAATCAAGTTAAATTTTTGTATTCTGGAAATCATTCTACACAAGACGGCTATAGAGCATGCAGATCTGAGACAGTTCTTGTCGATTTAGTGCGGTATCATCGGTTTTAGCCTTCACTGTATTCCATCAACAACTTTGTTGTTAAGCTCATGTGGCGTGGTGGTCTTTTTAAATTTTTCTCTTCTGCTTTTTGTAGTTATTTTTTTTTTTTTTTTTTTTTTCTTTTTTTTTTTTTTTTTTTTTTTTTTTTTTTTTTTTTTTTTTTTTTTTTTTTTTTTTTTTTTTTTTTTTTTTTTTTTTTTTTTTTTTTTTTTTTTTTTTTTTTTTTTTTTTTTTTTTTTTTTTTTTTTTTTTTTTTTTTTTTTTTTTTTTTTTTTTTTTTTTTTTTTTTTTTTTTTTTTTTTTTTTTTTTTTTTTTTTTTTTTTTATTTTTTTTTTTTTTTTTTTTTTTTTTTTGCCTTTATTATACGTTTCTGCCACACCCAACAAATAGTTCCAGTTCACAGACCATTACACAGATTTTCCATATTTTTCTTTCTTTTTCTCTTTGCTGTTGCTGTTGCTATTGTTGCGCTATTACCGTTTTTCATTATAAGATTTTTCTCTTTTTATCGCTTCTTCGTTGTGATTTTTATTAAAAAAAAGTGTTAAACAGTGTCGTCGTTATCACTTCCACACTATTTTCACCTTCATTGCTGCCTCTCTTTCGCGCATTTCTTTTTGAAGTAATTGAAGCCCTGCAAGTAAGAGATTTTTTTTGGGAAAACGAATCGTTTCATTTTATTTGCGATCAATATAAAGTGAGGCACCCATTCTGGCAGTGTCTCAAGTCTATTGCCCTGAAAAAATCTTAGGATACTGTTCGTTGTCAATTCCCCTGCGATGCTAACAGGGAGCTAGTCGTCAATCGAACATTAATGGAAGCGGCCATAAAACAATGAAACTCAGAGCACATTGTGATGATGCTCTGTGGAGCTTTCTCGAAGTGTCTTGTATGCGATTGGGGAAGGTCCAAGTTAAACCTTGATGCCGAGCTCAAAATTAATCTTCTCTCTGCACAGATTTGCGCCATCAGATCATCTATCGCGATAGTGAACCGGCAATATAGGACATCCTTGTTGCAAAGATATTCTGTTTACTGGAATACAGTCCTGATTATCGAAAGTATTTTCTAACGTACTCTCCTTTTCTTTTCAACTGTTTCTAATGAATGTTCAAGACTTTCTTTAAGTTGCCGACCAGTAGTTATAGAATACGCCATGAGTCGTTTATACACACCCTGCTGCTCTAGTGAATATTCGAGAGAAACTCCTACTTAAGAACTTCGGTCTAGTGCGAGTTGGCTATGATTTCTGCATTCGAACCAAAAATGATGCGTTTTGAAAGCAATTGCAATACGCATCGTTAATATGATCTTTTAAATCATTACGCTCTTGGTAGCTCCCCGTACTTCATAATTTATATGAACTGTCTGTCAATAATTATGCCTGACTATAGTTTTTAAATCTTCTTTTCTTTTTTTTTTTTTTTTTTTTTTTTTTCTTTTTTTAATTAAATTTCAAATATTTCAAAAAGATTTTCTTGATCTATAATTTAAATCTCCAAACAAAACCCAAACGTTTAAATGTTTTTTTTTTATCGTTCAAACGTTACTATTCACTGCCTACCTTTTAATAATCTTCTTCAATGCTTCTAAGGCCGCCTTACTTTAGATAGTGTACTGCGAACCTTTTTGTCAAATAGACTTATCAAAAGGGTTGATCATTAAAAAGCACTTAAACGTATGAGGACGGAACTAAAATGTCAAGCAGAACGTTTCTTTTTTTTTCTCGAACAAAAATGAAAATAACGAAAACAAAGCGTGTTCGATGACTGAATAGACGCACTAATTGATGTTTTCATTTTTTCATGGTTGAATTCCACTCACATTTAGTTGAATTACAGTCAAAGTTATTAAAACGGAATACGTTTTAATTATGAAGGAGGAGAGAAAGAGAGAGATGACTGTGCGACCCTCGCTACTCAGGGTTGCTTAAAGTACAAAACAAACAAAAAGACAAAAAACGATCTATGCACAGTTAAATACGTAAAAAATGTACCCGCATTATCTGCCTTAATTCATACAACAATTGCATCTAACAGAATCGATGCAGAATATTACCCAGGACTATCGACACAATTGTGTCTGATCTACGGTTAGAGATGCTGATGTTAAAAACTCTGCGTTCGTACAGCTGTTATTGAAGTTTCTTTTCCAGGATTTGCTACTTTGTCTTTCGGTGCGGTGATCTGTCCCAAGTGCTTTTCGACGGCCCTCTTTTTCCATTTTCCCAATTCATTCGTGCGAGTATATTTCGCGTTTTTAAAACCTCTATTTCTAATGTCATGTTCATTATATTCTCTCATTGTAGCAAAATCCTCTCACTGTTAACACTAATTATCGTTACTGGGCCGGGAATACAAAATAGAAGAATGAAGCAATATCGCAGTTGCCTTTAAAATAATCACACGGCATGAAATCTATTTTTGAAAGATTGCTGCACTGGAAAATGTTGCTTGTATTGTGCGGTATAACAACATAAACTGCAAAACGGTTTGCCTTGTCATTACTTTACTTAGTTTAATTAGCCTTGAATACCTTTTATTGCTAAAGAATCCTTTTTTACCCACGCCAACAACAACACCATGAACACTCATTAATACACAACAATCCGTTTCACACTCATTATCATTACAAGATTGCCCATCATCATTATCGATCATCATAATCCTCGTGCATAATCGTCAGACATCGGAGCATAAAAATAACTGTCGAAACGAAGGCGAGAGAGAGAGAGTGAGAGAGTTTGTTGCTCATTTTACAATACGATGGTTTTGTAGACACATATTTTCTCTTCAAATTGACCGCTTGGACAATGGTTTAACATTTACATAGCTTGGGTGCGCGGTGCTTGCTTGGGTAGTGTTATATACGTGGTTTGTGTGGTGTGTGTGGTGTGTTGTATTATTTAATGTCTCTCATATGAATTTGTTTTCATATCATTTTTCCAAGCATACATGTTTATATATATGTTTAAGGTGTATGTGTGTTGTGGTTCTTTATTACTTCTCTCATTATTATTATATATTGACGTGTATTTTGTTTTTGTCGTGCATTTTGTGTTGTTGTTTGTGCCATGCTTATCTAATGCATTAAAACGCGATTTGTCTGTGACGTTCAAAGCGCAACATAAACACATCAGACACAATACATAAAGAACAACAACAATAACAGCAACAATAACAATAACAATAGAAGTAATAAAACACATTAGTTCAACACATTATATGCCAGAGCACTGACGTACGATCATCTCTTTAAAGGGAATTTATAATTGAAAGTAACAACGAACAAAACGGCTTATGGCCGTTAAACACATTTGACGGCGTCTAGTATTGTGCAGCAACCCATCAGAAATAGAATACAGCGCTGTATATGAAAATGTTGATTTTAAAGGCAGCAGGATAGAATTTTATGAAGGAAATTCCTTAACATTTACATCCAATATATTAACACAGAGAGAGGAAGTTGTACATAAACAACTCGATGATGGCAACACTGCTATTCAAGAACCTGTTGGAACAGAAAAAGTTACCAGGTTAATGTCATTAACTTGAATAATGAAATTGAAATCAAAATAATGAACTAAGCCTTCTTGAAAAAGGGTCAGGATTGAAAAATAAATCGTTATACTTCCCTATCTATCTCTCTCTGTCTCTCTAAAAGATATACAGTTCTATCCAAAGAATTGTCTACATCCTGGCATTTACAGATATTACTGTGTAGATTACACTTCTGCTTAGCTAAGAATTGATTATTTAAGATATTGTTAGACTTGAATGTCAGATTGCCAATATAATACGTTCCCTAGCTAACATAACTTGACTACACCGCATTATTTTGTTGTGGATTTTATTTGATGAAACTGGGTTACACAGAAGGCGAAATTCATGATGAGAGTTGTGAGAGAAATGTTTTTCAGGACAAATTTTAGCTTTTGATATGGCCCTATATACAACTTTTCTAAAATTGGCATCAAGTTATAAAGCGTATCTAGTGGTAAAAATTGTATACTTGTATTATAAAAAAAAATTGTTATTGTTGTTGTATTTTAGTTTTCTTATCAAATTTTCCATTTTGATTTCTTTTCAGGTAAAATTCTTAATCAAGATTTCTCTTATCGAATAACAGGTAGATTATTTCCAAAATGAATTTAAAAAATTCGTTGATTCGTAGTTTTTTTTTTTATAAAAATTCAACAAGTTTTTTATTCTTTATGGCTCCGTAAGCACAATATTCGCTTCTCTTAATGAAAACAACAAACTTCAATTCAATTCATCATCTTGATAATGCTGCACTGCTCTCTCTTCAATTATTATGGCTGTCCTTGAAACACACACATACAAGTGCTTTCGTTCATTTCACTCATAAAATCATAAAATATTGAATGTTTCGCGTGTGCTTATTATTCATTTTAAAGTGTGTGTATGTGTGTGTGTGTGTGTGCTTGCGTGCGCTTAGTGTCCCACTCGAGTATCTTGTACAACAAAAACCACTCTAATCATTAGTACATGCACACATACGCACTCAAATTTCTAGCACTCTCTCTCTCTCTCGCATCTTTATTCATTTCGTTTGGGATTGCTTGCTCACTTGACTTATTTTTTTGTATTAAAATGCGACTAAAATTTGATAGTAAATAAACAACAACAACAACAACAGCAACATCAACACTAAGTAGAAATACAACACTTCCAAATACTTCAAGAAGCAACACTAAACAATAACAACTACGACTACAACAGCAACAACAAAGAATAAACATTTCATGCACTTGTGGTTGTAAACATTTTGCTTTTGATTGCCACTTGATATATTTCGCCATTTAATGTATATGTTTATACGTGTGTGTGTGTGTGTGTGTGTGAAAGAGAGAGAGAGAGAGAGAGAGAGTGTGTGTGTTTGTTTAGAATAGTGGTTTTAATAAATAACAAGAGCTATTGCCGGTAAGTGAACAAAAGAGAAGTGAGCAAGCAAGCAAAGGTGAGTGCCGTAATTTAATATTTATCTCAGCGTACTCATCTTATTGCAAATCATCCGAACAATACTCAAGTGGGGCAGCCAGCCAGTCACCCTATGCCAGCCATAATAAAACGAAGAAATCAACGGCACGTGTTAAGATGTTTATCTGTGTTAATGTTGCCAGCAATTTACTGTTAAACATACACACATACATCCAAATATTTACGTTTATACTAGCATTAGCGTGATAAACAAACACCTGTAACGAATTTGTTGTGAGCCATTTAGTGGAAATGGTGCAATTTGATGAGCAGTGGTGTGTTGTATTTTTCTGTCGTTATTTCCAAACATCTTGTAAGTTGTTGATTGAAAGAGATAGAGAGAGAGAGAGAGAGAGAGAGAGAGACAGAAAGAAATATTGCTAAACTTTGCCGTATGATAAGTTAAGAAAATCGCATTAAAATTCAAATTCATTGCGAGATAGACAGAATTCTTGGCAATGATCAAACAGACTTGCTTGCAACCAGGACAGCTTTCAAGTCATTGATGAGGCCATTCAAAATTTTTGCTAAGAAATTCCAATAAGAAGAGATCTGAGTCATGCA